>JAPYZN010002570.1:0-11506 GCA_030522865.1 Psyttalia lounsburyi | reverse complement strand
CGGGTGTAATAATTTGTCACCTCGAAATCTCCGTCACTCATTACACGTGAAATACTGATCAAATCGCGAGCAGACATAATTTCCGACCTGCAGAAATCAGGCACGGAGGTCGGAAATTAGGTTTACTTATGATTTTGATAATTATTTTTCTTGTAATTAATCACGGGGACGTCGAGGTTACGAACTATTACAGCCGAGCCTTAATCAAGTTCTGTAAAATTACCAAAATTATCGCCGAGTGCATAATTTCCTGGAATTCTTCATCAGTTTGCAAAACTGTCATTATTTTCTCTCCGAGAAAAAAACTTTGAGAATTCCAAAAATTCAAGAAGAATTAAAAAAAAATTCTCCAAAAGGAGGTCATTATTTACAAAATTAATAACAAAAAAATTCAATTTTTTTCTCTCAACGTATATAAATCTCTTTTTACCGATAACTAATTACAAACAATAAAAAACAACCCAAATTTTGATCCCGAATTCATAAAAACCTCAAAATACCTCAAAAAAATCGCTACCGAATTCAAGGACTCCCGCCTTTTCCGCTTCGACCGCTGAAGTCAACCGAACCGCCTCCGCGGCCTCCTCGGCGCAGGGACCGCCCGAAAAATCGCCCAAAAAATACCCAGAAAAACCAGAAAACTCTCGCACTGTGGCGGTTAACCAACAAAAAAGACTGGAACCGAAAAAAAATATCTCAAATGTGTCACCAACACGTCCCCCCCATCCGCCATTTTGCTCTGCACGTTGGAGGAAAAACGTTCAGGTAGAGGTGGTGGGGGGGGTTAGTAGAGTCAAGTAGAGTTGAGGCCAGAGGTGGAAAACCCAGGTTGTACTGAACAATCGAAGAAAAGACCCGATGAAGGTTGACTTTCCAGTGATTTTCACTACCTCCAAATCTCCAAAATCCAATTACATTTCACATTCCCCCCCGTAATTATGGTTTTCGTGGCCCCCGAGAGAGACCATTAGTACATTTAGTGTCAGTGTTTCGGCTCAGGTATGTAAGTGTGAGCAAAGTGCGAGGAGAATTGTGAGATGAAAATTTGTTGGAAAAGTCGAGGAAAAATCGAGTGCCAGGATTCATTGATGTCGGGTGGGCGGGGGTGGAAGAGGATTTGCGGTGGTCCAGGGAAGATTTTTCTCGTTGATGAGGTGGGGGAGGGCGCTGATAAGACTCAGGGGCCTGGCCACAGCCGTAACAACGTATCTGCGGAGGTTTTTACAACATTCGAGTGACACCGTGGCATTACAACACATTTCACTGGGTTTCTGGGCTGTTGTTCATTTGACAAGTTTTTTTTTGTCTCGATTAGTTATCCTGGGGCGGCGACGGCCACCGCGGCGGAGGGGAAGGTGCACCTGTCGCTGGGAGAGTGACAGCTAACCAAATTCGGGGATGTGCTAACCTTGGTCGCGATGAGGTTCGTTGGCTCACGGGGGACGGGTGGACAATGTCCGCCGGCTCAGACGGCCATAGCTGGAGATCGGTAGAGTGGAATTTCAAGGGGTTTCGCTCGGGTCGAGGGGATTTTGAGGGCTTCAAAATGAGACCTTAATCGTTGAAATCCAATCGTTTGAACCGGAGATATTCCGGGTTTAAGGGATTTTGGCTCTCCTGGTTCTCAGGATTCTCGAACTTTTTTAGGAATTTTTACTTTTTCTTTTTGGAGTTTTGAGTTTCTTGGGGAAAACGCTGGTCGCGGGTTTTATTCAGTCCTGAAGGGTCTTTTGATGCAGGAGGAGCGTCTCAGAGCTCGGCCGAGTTGTCCAGATTCTCGTGGTGAGCCTATTTTTATTTGTTTCATTGATTTTTTGGAGGTCCTGGGGGTAGGTAAATTCTTGGTTGCGTGTTCCAGTTCCTTTTCAATATTTTGGGGTTCCCCGGAGCCCTTGCAATTAATTTATCAAAAGTTTCGAGGATTTCTTTGAGTTCTCTTTGTCAAGATTTCATTTTCCGCCAGAGGACTCAAGGACTTTGTCAATTTCCATCAGCTCTTCCAGAGTTTTCATGTCTGTTGGGAAATGCCTTGAGGAGGAATGAGGTTCTCGTTGAATTCCCTGGGAGATTTTATCAATTTTGTTGAAGCCAATTGTTGTAGAGTCTGTCATATTCTCGAGATTAAACAAAATTAATCCCCTGGGTTGTTAAATATTTCAGTACGTCAGCAGTTAATGACTGCAATAATCACCTCTTCTCATCATTTTGATCTCAATCGTCTCCTCAATGTTCAACTTTCTTCTACGATGTTATTGATTATTGACTGATCCAAAAAATCGAGGAACTTTCAATTGTTCTTTCTCAATTTTTTCTCCCGCTGGAGTAACTCATTTTTCCAGGAACTTGAATAATCACAAACTTCATCGTAAATCCCGGAACTTTCTGGACTGGATTAATCGTTGATTGGAAGTTCTTCCTGTGAATTTACCTTTCATTAGCCTCCACTCGTCTATTTGCCCTCTGCTTTCGTAGTCCGAACGACTGAGGGACTGGGAAACAAACAGACAAAACATCAATTAATCCCCTCGTTTTTCCTCTTATTCAGTAGCACTCCAAGCATAATAACTTTGTTAATTATTAAATTATCAACGAAATGAGTGACTGACGCTAGCAAAATCGACGATAATCTTTTGAAACCCTTCATAAATTATCTCTCTCCCACTTTCACTTGAAGTAAATAATTTCAACTCCCACAATTTTCCCAAAATCTCCACTCCGATCTTTTGCAAAATTAATCCTATGAAATTTGGAGTCGGTAGTTTTTTTTTTTCTCAACCGAGCGACAAATTTTATTAAATCATTAAAGTAAAACAGAATTTTGCGTTAATTATTCTGCTAAATTACAGATTAAGCAGAAAATAATTGGGAGTGTAGTTTTCCAAAGATTCTCCACTCTTTTCAATAGTTTTTTGATTGATTGAAAGGCCAGAGATTTTTTTAATCGCTCATTATCGACATAATTTATTAATTAACAGCCGAAGTGATTGAAAAAGTGTTCTAATTACTCCCCAAATTAGAGAGTTTGCATTAATTACCTCTAACGATATCCAGCAGGACTCGAGCCGTGCACTTTGGAGCTGATTGTCGTTAATCCAAAACATTCCAGTATTTTATATTCGTTGAAACACGTCAGGAGACACATTGTGAACCATGAATGCCTCCGAACACGGGTAATCAATTAATCAATTAACATAAATCTCAAAGTAACTCCTCACTCCATTATTCACAACCACCGAAATATATCTCAGGCGTTACTGCATTGTCAATCAACAGTTGAAGTCTCAAGGACATTATCAATTTTTCCAAATTATTTCTGTGATAAACCGACGAATTCAAGTTGACAAAAAATAATCAGTGCTCACTATATTAATGCATTGAAAAAATGCTATTATTTTCAATTTCAAATTGTCGTAATGGGGATAACTAATTGAGATGGAATTTATTTTTATCTTTCCCGAATTCCTGGGAAAAAATATATTGGGAGTACATGGCCAAAAGTTGTCGCCCCGGTTATCGGAATCGTCCCAAAAATTGAAATTTCAAGGACAGTTGAGTAGTAATTGGGGAAAGAGACATTAACTTCGATTTGGGTTAGAAAAAGTCCAATGAAATTTTAAAATCCACTGAAAATTTGATGGGAATATAAATTTTTCAGCAGCAGAAGAAGGAAAATATATTGACACGAACTCTCAATCGAAAGATTAAAATTCAGACCCGAATTGTCCTCAATTTCATTGATTCCTCCCGATTTTCATAAAATATTGAAGCTGAAAGTGCCTAAAAATGTTATTAAAAAATTTATTTATTATAACTTGACGTTTTTCAATTTTTTTCAATTTTTCATGGATTTTTCTTCACTCACTGCAGATTTCCAAATCCCCAGTTTTTCCGAATTGTTGTTAAATCCGAATGTCATAAAAATTGTTTAACGAAAAATATTCGGCAATTGTTTTTTCAATACTACACCCCATTAAAACCCAAAAGTGACCTCGAAATTCTCAAAAATCATTCAATTTTTGTCATATTTCACTCGTACCGACAATTACCGAATTCAAGCCCCCCATTTTCCCCCATAAATAAACATTTTCAGATTACTTTACCAGTAACTGAGAGTGGGTGTGCATGGACTGTACGTTTTTGTGTGTTTTCAGGTTTAACCCAGCCTTTAACATGGCCTCAATAAGACAGGCATTGAATGAGGCTGTTGAAAGAGGTGGGTACACTCCCAAACTGACCCAACTTTTATTCATTTATTTGACGTTTTTCTCCATCCCACTGTCTTCTGTTCGCTTATCGCTATTGATTAGCCTTGAAATTGCTCTGAAAAACATTGAAAGAGTGCGGAGTCTACTCTGCGTATAACAGACAGTGTAATTGTCAGATTTCATCGTATAATGCGCAGCCTGAGAGTGACAAGCTGAGCCCTCGTGAATATTATCGAGTCCTTCACGCGGAGTGCTCACAAGTTTTCTGAGTGTTACAAAGATTGTCGGAATTGTTCGAGTGTTGCACGTAGGCCATTGATAAATCTCCAGTGTCACAGGTAGAGGGTTGATCTGCAGTTCTGGAGGGATCTGATACGGCGGCCAGGAAGGAGGGCCTCAGGAATCGAATGAACCCCTGAAAATCGACTTTTGATGGCGCGAGGGGGTCTAAGGAGGACTAAAACGTCTTCAGGAGTCGGATGGACCCACCCTCGGTCGTCAATCTCCTCTAGATCTCGAGATATCGGCGAATACTGACCTCAGGTTTTCCACGGCCCCTAGGAAGGACGCCAGAGCCTTTTTTCGCGCTAGCAGTCTAAGAAGTGCAAAAAATGGACGTTTGATGGCGCGGAAGGAGGTCAGAGCCTTTTTGCGCTCTAGCAGTCTAAGAAGTGCAAAAAATGGACGTTTGATGGCGCGAGGGGTTCTCAGGAGGACTAAAATGTACTCAGGAGTCGAATGGACCCACCCGTGGCCGGCCAACTCCTCCAGTCCTCGGGATATCGTCAAAAATCAACCCTACGATCTGAAACTGTCATCAGGAAGTGGAGCCCTGGGCCTGGTTGTCGCTCTAAGAGCCCCAAAACTGCAGAAAATGGACTTTTGACGACGCCAGGGGGTTCTAATGAGGACTAAAGTGTCTTCAGGAGTTGAATGGAGCCACCCTCGGTCGTCAATCTCCTCTAGATCTCGAGATATCGACGAATACTGACCTGGGGTTAGCCACGGCCCCTCGGAAGGAGGGCCTTTTTCGCTCTGACAGTCTAAGAAGTGCAAAAAATGGACGTTTGATGGCGCGAGGGGGTCTCAGGAGGACTAAAATGTCCTCAGGAGTCGACTGGGCCCACCCGTGGCCGGCCAGCTCCTCCAGTCCTCGAGAAATCGTCAAATATCGACGTTACGGTCTGAAACCGCCACCAGAAAAGACTGTCACAAGAACTGGTTTTCCTTTCCCTCCAGCTCTCGAGCAATCCTCTCGACAGTCTAAAGAAACTCAAGAGTTCGCTTTTCGATAGCCTCGAGCGTCCTCGGAGATGTCAGACCTGAAAACAACAAAACTGAGGATTTGTCAAGACTCAATGGGTACAACTGAAGATTTCTCATTGTCCTCCGCGGAATGCTCTGGAAATTTATAAAATCTCTGCGTGCGACACTCGGAAAATCGATCGGGAGTACTGAAATGCTCAATGACAATTGGCACAACAATCAGCTGTTGCTTATGAAGATAAAACTTTTAGTTTTAGTTCCTCTTTATTTGTTTATTTATTTTTCATCTCTAATGGAGCAAATTCAATGCTTGGACCTGCTGTTTACACTAACGCCTCACAATTCATTTTCTAACCACAAAAGCACGACTTATAACGCCTCTTGGTAATTTCGAAAGTATCGACAGTGAGAATGCCAGCACCAACGAGGCTCAGGGATCTCATAAGGCAGATAAGAGCAGCTAGAACAGCTGCTGAGGAGCGCACGGTTGTGAATAAAGAGTGCGCGTACATCAGATCGACGTTCAGGGAGGAGGACAGTGTTTGGAGATGCCGAAACATCGCAAAATTACTGTATATTCATATGCTGGGGTGAGGAAAATGTTATCTACACATTTTTTCAACTCTTACTTTAACAAAAATCCTTCAATAATTTATTTTTATTCTGCAATTCCTGTCTTCGTATGCCCTTTCGAGTTTTTACGATTTATTCTCCTCACTCAACCTGCTCAGGAAAAACCTCACTCAACCTGGTCAGAGGAGGACCTTGGCCAGGAGAAATTAGAAACGTCAGAAAAATTGGATATTTTTCCTGAGGTTTTTTTATTTATTTATATTTTTTTCGTCAGGGACGCTCTAACCACTCGGCCATTGCCGTCGGTCAATCCTTCAATTACTCTTATTTATTTATCGTCATTATTTATTTATGTTCTCTTGGGGCATTAGCAATTCTCGGTTGCGGATTTTTTTCACTCCTTTAATGATCTTTTTTTTTGTTTAACAGTTATTTTGTAAAAAAATTCTGTAATAATGAAAATGAAAAATTGTTCTCTGGCAGGTATCCAGCTCATTTTGGTCAACTGGAGTGCCTGAAACTCATAGCCTCGCCCAGATTCACTGACAAACGTATAGGATATCTGGGGGCGATGTTGTTGCTCGATGAGAGACAGGATGTTCATTTGTTAATCACCAATTGCCTGAAACAGTGCGTAAATAATGAAATAACAATTCAGTTATTGAGGGCCGGGTGTAATAGTTCATAACCTGGAAATCCCCGTGACTGATGGCAAAAAAAATAATTATTAAATTGTAAGAAAACATAATTTCCTACGTCCGTGTATAATTTCTCCAGGTCGGAAATTAGGTTTGCTGATGATTTAATAATTATTTGCTGCGCAATCAATCGCGGGAATTTGGAGGTGACTAATTTTTACACCCGGGCCTTAAGGGCGTAATAATTTATCACCTCGCAATCTCCGTCACTCATTACACGTGAAATACTGATCAAATTGTGGGCAGATATAATTCCCGACTTGCAGAAATCATGCGCGGACGTCGGAAATTAGGTTTGCTTATGATTTGATCATTATTTTTCTTGTAATTAGTCACGCGGATGTTGAGTCTTTCTCGCGGAGTCTCGAACAACAGTTGCTCGGGTTGAGGATTTTTTAATGAAAAATGCTTTAATGAATTTCAGAGACTTGAATAGTCCAACTCAATTTGTGATTGGATTAGCTCTGTGTACCCTCGGTGCAATAGCATCACCGGAAATGGCTCGTGATTTGGCAGCTGAAGTTGAGAGACTCATGAAATCACCAAATGCATATATTCGTAAAAAGGCGGCACTCTGTGCATTTAGAATAATAAGACGTGTACCAGAACTCATGGAGATGTTTTTACCAGCAACTAGGAGCCTACTGACGGAGAAAAATCACGGAGTACTAATTACTGGGGTTACGTTAATTACGGAGATGTGTGAAAATAGTGTCGACACTCTCAATCATTTTAAGAAGGTAAATTCAGTCATTCTAAGCCTCAATCGGTTCTCTCAATAATTTTAGACAATTTTTTTTATTACTCATTTGTTTTTCTCTCCCTCCGTTGAAATTCGCCGAATTTCTCATGTTTTTTATCTACAGTAATCGTTTGATAAATAAAAATCATTTTATCCATCCAAATATTAAAGATTATCTTTAAATCATCGCAACAGAATTTTTTTTTTCTCTTCATTCGATTTTATTTCATTTTATTTATTTTTTTGATTGTTTTAAATCCAGAAATCAATTGTTAAACATGCGAAATAATTGTTGAAATAATAAATTCTATCCTGTCTCCAGGAGTGCGGCCACCGAGAGGTAAAAATAAACTAATCCAATCAGTGTTAATTGCAAAATTACTTAATTAATTTTATTGCATGGTAATATCCCGAATAATTCATGTTTCATTGTTTCCTATTTTCTCAGATGCGTAAGAATAATTGTTTTTAAGAGCAAAAAATGCACAGGTGAAGAGGGCAAAAAGGAGGCACTGATTTTGATTAATTACGAATTATTAATTATTAATAATTGAATTTCATTCGTTGATTTTAATTTTTTGTCTTCGCAGTAAAGCCAGAATGGCTAATGTGTCCATTTTGTCCAATTCTCCAGTGCAGAAAATTTATTTTCACTCATTCTGAGAAAATCGTTGACAAATGACAATTGTCCACGATTGTCATTTGTTTCCCTTGATTTTCACCCATTAATGAAGGAGATTGTGGTTCGAGCCAATTGCATCAGGTGATCGAAAAAAAAATCGTCAGTGAAGTTGTAAAATGTTTCAATATCCGACTCTCCTCCTTTTTCAATTTTGTAACTTCTATTTTAACTTTCTCCAAATAAATTTGTCGACAACTAGTCCCCAAAATTGTTGCAATAATCGGACTAAATTCAAGTGAAAAACAAAATTGTTAAAACACTCGAATAAGAGAATGAACTGAATATTTATCGTCAGCTCACAAACATTTAACAACTTCTGGTTAATCTCCACAAGAGTCACAAGACAATTGCCCAAAGCAAACAATTTATTTTATTATTTCAGTTGGAAAAATAATGTATTGCAGGTGTCCTGCACTCTTTCTCGATGGATTCTCTCTATCTTTCACTGAAAATCATTCCAAAAATCAATGGCTAACCTGAAAAAAATTGTGATTTATCGTTTCTAGATTGTTCCAAATCTGGTGAGAATTCTGAAGAACTTGATACTGGCTGGATATTCTCCGGAGCACGATGTCTCCGGTGTATCTGATCCATTTCTCCAGGTGAAAATTCTACGTTTGTTGAGAATTCTTGGGAGAAATGATGCCGATGCGTCGGAAGCAATGAACGACATTCTCGCACAAGTTGCCACCAACACTGAGACAAGTAAAAACGTGGGGAATACAATTCTATATGAAACTGTACTCTCCATTATGGATATAAGGAGTGAAAGTGGCCTTAGGGTTCTAGCTGTCAATATTCTCGGTCGTTTTTTGCTTAATAATGACAAAAATATTCGTTACGTGGCGCTCAATACACTTTTGAAGACAGTTCATGTGGATACATCAGCTGTTCAAAGACATCGGGCAACCATTTTGGAATGTCTGAAGGATCCGGACGTGACAATAAGAAGACGTGCGATGGAGTTGAGCTTTGCTCTTGTCAATTCGAGCAATGTGCGTAATATGATTAAGGAATTGCTGCTATTTTTGGAGAAAGCCGATCCGGAGTTCAAGGCCCAGTGCAGCAGCAATATTGTCATGTCAGCTGAGAGATATGCCCCCAACAAGCGCTGGCATCTTGAGACATTGTTCAAAGTGCTCGTGGCCGCGGGGAATTATGTTCGTGATGATGTGGTTGCTTGCACCATTCAGCTCATCTCCGAGGCCCAGCCCCAGCAGGGATACGCAGTCACTGCACTCTGGCATGCACTCGAACGAGACACGTTTGATAAACAACCGCTGGCGCAGGTTGCCACCTGGTGTATTGGAGAGTATGGGGATCTTCTGCTGTACGGGCCACCCCCAGAGGATGTGGAAACTCCAGTCAATGTGAGTAGATTACTCGCAAAAGCCGATTAATAATTTTTTTTATTTTCAAGGGATGGGAATAATTGGGTCTTTTGAGAATCCGGAGGTCGGGGTTTGTTCGGAATTTTGTTTATCTGCAAAGGCGTCTACTTGAACAGTTTTTTTTTAGATCAGTAGATCTTCGACAGTTATAATAGTATATTTCGTATCAAGTGAGAAAAAATGGTTTTTGGCGAGTGGGAGGTTTATATCACGAGCTGAAGGCGAGGGATATAATCCCACGAGTCAAAAACCACTTTTTTTCGCGAGTTACGAACATAATTTTTCATCTCAATGTGTCGAAAAAGTACTTTTCCGACACAGCGGGATGAAATAGTATATTTCGTAACAAGTGAAAAAAAATGGTTTTTGGCGAGTGGGAGGTTTATATCAGTCGCCTTCGGCTCGTGATATAATCCCAGGAGTCAAAAACCACTTTCTTCACGTGTTACGAACATAATTTTTCATCTCAATGTGTCGAAAAAGTTACTTTTCCGACACAGATGATGAAATAGTATATTTCGTAACAAGTGAAAAAAAATGGTTTTTGGCGAGTGGGAGGTTTATATCACGAGCTGAAGGCGAGAGATATAATCCCACCAGTCAAAAACCACTTTTTTCACGTGTTACGAACATAATTTTTCATCTCAATGTGTCGAAAAAGTTACTTTTCCGACACAGCGTGATGAAAATATATATTTGAAAAAAAAAACTGGAGAAAATTAGGAAAATTTTCAAACAGCGTTCTTAAACGAGAAATATTGCGAAATAAGTGAGTAGACGATACAATAAAAAATGGGTAATTATGGAAAATGGCGTCCAACGAATGTCCCCATGAGGTGAGACAATTTTCAAATTTTCTGTAGACCAGAGGATTCCGTTTCCCCTTAAGGGCCGGGTGTAATAATTCATCACTTCGAAACCGCCGTCCCTGATTGCACGTGAAATAATGATCAAATCATCCGTAGCCCTAATTTCCGACCTGCAGCACTCATGCATGGAGGTCTGAAATTAGGTTTGCTCATCATTTAATAATTGTTCTTCTTGCAATTACCCACGGCGATCCCGACGTTACGAACTATTACACTCGGGCCTTAAGAAAATTTGAAATATTGGCAGTCGCTGGGGATATTACGACGACCCTTACTCTCGATGCCATCAAATTATTATTTTTGATTTTTAGTTAACGGAAGACGACGTGATAGACGTCTACCAGAGGCTCCTCTGGAGTCCTCAGAACACAGTGGTCACCAAGCAATACACTCTTCTCTCCCTGACGAAGCTCAGTACGAGATTCCAACGAGCAAACGAGTGAGTTCTCCCTCTTCCCCTTAAAAAATCCTTTAAAATCCCCATTTACCAGAAGAAAAAAACGAGATCCCGATTTATTTACGTCAAACGTCCCAACTCAGCGTCACCTTTTCGGAAATTTCCGCAAGAGCCCTCAACTCCGATTGTCGACATTTCTCATTCTCCATCCCCCCAATAAAATCATCTCAAAATTTCCTCGATTCCACGAATTGACTGAGAATTTGTACGAAATTTTGGCATTTGTGGACGTGAAAATTGTTCAGAAAATATGGTTTACATATTTTTTCATCACGCTGTGCCGGAAAAGTAACTTTTTCGACACAGCGTGATGAAAGAGTATATTGTGCAACTAGTGCGTAAAGTAGCACTTTTTTTGCACGAGTGCTAGGCGATCACAGGAGGCGAAAAAGGCGATACGCACGTGTTGGACACCTAATTTTTTGCAATACCTGCCAAAATTAGCTTTGAGGGGAGGTTTGAGGGCAAAGTGGTTTTTTTGTGTGCGGAGTGCGGAAAAGTACCACTTTACGCACGAAAACCGCTACCGAAAAGTGAACTTTTTGGGCAGGTATTGCAAAATAGTATATTATGCAACATGTGCGTAATTGTGTTTTTGGCTCGTGGGAGGTTGTAACACGAGC
>JAPYZN010002569.1:0-20475 GCA_030522865.1 Psyttalia lounsburyi | reverse complement strand
TGTTAAATGGAGAGGCAATAGAGGCGTGGTTAAAATCCTACTTACCGACCTCAAAACGCGCATGTAAACTAGCATTTTACACGCACGAGTAACATAAAACAGTTTCCGGAAACATACGAATCACTCCACTTACATATTTAATATTCCCTCATCCGCCTGCACGCAAGTCATAGTTTTTTCCCCCATTCAATTTCGTATAATATACGCATAGACGCTTTCTACAAATCCGAAACACTCAACTCGGCAATATTATTAATATTTCGGGCTTGAATTTAAACTGAGCGGAGTGTCAGTAAAAATTCCGCAAAATATCTACATTTATGAATTTAAATTGAATCTTATACCAGCGCTATAACTGAACCCGAGAGAAGCTGTCTTAGTTTGATATCGATCGTGAGGTTGTCGATAAAGAAAAAAATTCAACAATCCCAACTTAGACTTTGGGTTGCCCAATTTTGTCTGTCAATTTCTGTTATTTGGGTGGTTAAAAATATTCGATGGACGGAATTAGATTTTTTTTTTCCACGGGAAATTTGTAAATAATTGCAGGTAGAGAAATATTCAATAATAATTACTAATAAAAAACCTAAGGATTTCGTTTTAAAACTGAATTGGTCAATTTTACGATCTTTTTCGTTTTTTTTTCGTTGAAAGACTGGCGAACTGACAGATCATTTCAGATTTACTCTCCTCAATTGTTCTAGAATTTTTATTGAATATTTCTCTCTGTGTATTGTTAGTATCGCAACGCACTGATTACATAATCTCGCATGAAGAGGTGCGTGGGAGGATCGCGATGAATTAATTATTGATAAATCCAAAATAATGGAGCTATGAATGTACTTACCGATTCTCCCTGCATTTTCCGTCGCGTGCTTTGCAGCTTGTTTTAAAGGCCTCAAGATGCTTGGAGCAGGGCTTGTCGCGTTGACACTTGCTCAAGGCATGGTTGCACGTTAGGAGGAGATCGAGTGGATATGGATCCTTATCTGCAAAGAATTGATGAAATAACAAAAATTAATGAAATAGGCAATTGTAATAAGATCAATGACGAACTCCGCCAAAAAGAAAAAAAAATACAATTCGGCCAATTACATTTTTGTCATTTCTGTTTAGTTGTCCGACGAATGCTCAACTGGCAAAATCATATTTTTATCTCAGCGTTGACCTCAACCCTCACGGAAAAATAGATATAAAGAAGTCATTCCGTTGGCTTGACCTAGTCGCAAGATTCGCTCCCTGACATGCGAGAGCCTCCGAGTTCAGCCCCCGGGTAGACTGGAGCGATCTATCCGTTTAAAGTCTTGCTCATCATCGCAGTATATCCTCATCGGATCGGAGCGATGTAAAATAGCGATAAAAAAAATACTCATTCCTGAGCGGAGAAGCTTGAGGAAAATATCCGATTGATTTACAAACGCGAGAGGTATTTGGCTTATTTATCCAGTCGAATTTGAGGCTATAATGTTTTTTTCTGTTCATCCGTTACACAGAATATTCAACATAAAATACGTTGAAAGATGAGAGCCATGATCAGCTGCTCGTGAATTTCTATCCGTAATTTTTCCACAATTTTAAAAAATTAAACTGACAGTCCCAAATTTTGCGCAATCGCTTTTCTCTGAACTTTAAAAAAGGAGATAACCTCTTAAATCTTATCAGTCTCATTAATCCCCCGATTTATCACTCTCAAAATCAAATAAAAAAAATACAACGAAAACCTAAAATTTCCGAGCAACTACAAAACTCCATGAAATATGAATGCGGTTAAACCAATTTGTCAGATGAAATGCAATTTCACCGTCTGTCCGCTCGTATTTCCGTCTATAAATATTTGATCCTCGCGCGCAAAGGCACTGAAAGTTCATCATAACGTGGAATAAAAGAGATAAAGAACGAGCTCGCTCATTGGTAAGACGGAAAAAAAGGATCGGGAACAATGGAAACATTTATATCCAAGTGGTGGAAAATATTTTCAATCGTGCTGATCCAAGGTGGATAAGGGGGAGAGCGTGATGCATCGAGTATTGAGGGAGTGATCATTATGAGCCACTCAGCTGACTGTACGTACTCATTAATTAATGCCAGCCACGATTCAGTGACCACCGGTTGTTTCTGGGAATATACATGCGTATATCGAGTGGATGGAAATATCAAGAGTGAATATGCTGGTATGCTCAGCTATAAAAATCCCGTCTATTATCAATTGAATGGGGGTAAAACGCAATCAATTTATTAACTATCGACAAATACAATTGTAAATTGGTGGATATGATTAAATTGTACAACAAAGACCTCGTACTAGGCTATCGGGTAATCATAAATACCACAGGGAGAGAGAAATTCAGTAGAAATTACCGTTCCGTTACATTACCGTATCGCTTCAGTGAAATTTGTCGGCTGCTTTACTAAAATTGAAATTATCGTGGGATACGATAAATATTATCCAAACGGTCAGGAAAAATTGTGTGCTAGTATATAGAGATTTTACTAAAGACAGTGAATCTTACTATGCGCTTGAATATTTTTTTCCGAAACAGAAAAAAAAAATTCGAGCAGAAAAATTACTGCTTCGCGGATGCAGTTCATCTGCAGTCAGAAATGAATATTTTATCGAATATTGGAATCATTAGATACTTTGACATAGTTTCAACGTGGTGAAGTTCTTTGTAGGTTTTTTTTAATTTTCTAGTTTTTTTTTTGGGAAAATCTTGAATCCGAAATTACTCAAAGTTTTGCTCGGCAAAGTCCACGTCAAGTTTTTCTGGAGGTTGGTAAATGTGAATGAGTTAATTGAATTCAAAGGGTTTTGTTAGACTTTGAAATACACTGTTAGAAAATAAATGTAATTTCACGGTGAGTTTACCAGTAATGTCGAGGCCAGCGACACCGAATTTGAGTTGGGAGATACAAGAACCAGAATATTTCCAGTTTCGCAAAAAATTCCAGAAATTTGGGTAGTGTTCCTCAAAGTACTTAAATTACCAAAGGAGTATAAATATTTACTACCGACTTGCACGAAATATTCAATAAACCCTGAAGTTTCATGAATTCTCGTCCCTGAAATTATATTCAGTGTCATTGTCCTGAAAATTTAAGAATACCTTTCCCGAGTATTCTCAATTTCTATTAATTTTCAGGGGTAAATGAATCTGAAATTTCCAGTTCTCATTGATTTTTCCTCACAATCATGAATTTTCAATAACAAAATTCCTTGAAATTCCACTGAGCATTAAATTGCGATTAAAATTTCAGAAAAAATGCCAGACGATTGCCAAACGGAGCGATAATTTTTAATAAAAAATTTCTCTCCGCGGATCAACTGCGGCTGTAATATACAATGCAATAATGATAGGATAATGATGATACTCTATTGTTGGAATGACGACGAGTTTCATTAGTCTCTCGCCGACTTGGGTGTAAATTACTATAAATAAAAAAATTGCCGTTACGGACGGGGAATGGAAAATTTCAGAGGGCAAACGTGTAGCTCGAGGTGAGAGTGAAGGATATATATAAAACACCTCGAGATGGAGCTTAATTACATTTACCTTTCTCGGGGGAAAATTTGTAAACCGAGACAGTACGTGAAGGGAATGACGAAAAATCTATTTCAGAGGTTTCTGTTTTTAGGTGAGGAATTAAGTTATTTGGATTAGAGTAACTGGATAATACGAGAGAACATTTGAAATTATGTTAAGGATATTGTTGACTTATTTTCACATAAAATAATGCAAGTGTTGATAATTGAAAACATGGGGAGTATTCGGGAGGGCGAAGATCCTCGAAACTATTTTAAAATCGACCCGACATTCCATTGAAATCACTTGTCCCCATTAACGAATTAATTTTAACGTTTTTTATTTTAATCTGGTCGAGTGAAGTTTTTAAAATAATTTCTTGACATTACTTCCATTCGATTATTCCTCAGTTAAAATCTTAGACTGAGCGCAGGTCAGAAACGCTCACTTTCGTCGATTTTGGCCGAAAAATCGCAGTCAACCGTCGGGAGGAGAATCAGACAAGCATTCCCCAGGTGCTTATAACCTTCGGCTCGGGTCGTAATTTTGCGCGTGAGGACGACTTGTCTACTTTTCCTCTCTAGGCGAGAAATTTAATATTTCTAAATTGTCACTGAACCTAAAGACTTTTCATTTCCCACTTCTATCTCATAAACTCAATCTCAACCTTACGACCTCTGCTTAATATTTCTTCCCCTCACTCTCAAGTCCTCACTGTTTTTAATAATATTATTATTTTTAAATAACAATCTGTCGCTGAAAGAGACGTGTTTCCAAATCCAACACTAATCATGATACGTTCCGTTTGATGGGAGTGGAATAGAGGAAACCGCTTGAATCACTCGGGCAATAAAACGAATGGATGAATGGGAAAGTCAAGTAAACGGCGGTGAATTTCAATTTGAATATGACTATTGAGCAAACCCTTCATCATGATATTTACTTTACAAGTATAAATAAACACAGGAAAGGCCCAATGTATACAGGATGAGTATTGGTTTTCAATTTGCCCGGACTCATCTGCATGAGCACCAACATTTTCCAGATATCCATCAATCAATTAATTGCGTGACTGTCCGGATGAAATATGTGGGTGTTACAACAATCAGTCTTCAATTTTGTTCTCCCCATCAAAAATATTTCTCACCAACGAATATTTAGTTAACCGATTATATCTCATTGCTCGGGAATATTAGGGAGAAATATCTCGCAAATTCAATTTTTTGCAATTGGAAATTTGTTGACCGGACAATAAAATAAATATTTACTAATTCAGCATGGGAACGAGCAATTGCACTCGTAAAACGATTCAGTTTTTTTTTAAACAATGAATGGTGAAGTTGGATATGATCAAATGAAAATTCGTGAGTTTACTTAAATTACTCACGACATTTCTCATCATCAGCTGGAAAAATTCGACGATCGTCGTCACAAGGTCGATACATTAGATCGTAAGATCCCAGATTTCATTTTCCGCGGGTGTAACGTTAACCGAGGAAAAAAGCAAAGTTTGTTTAAAAAAATTTATAGATTGATCTATAATATTTTATGTCACTCCGTGTAGAAGTCTGGTAGCGCAGTGACATCGTCAGACGTTAAAAAAAAAAAATCCACTTAATGCTCGGCGTCCAATAAAATATTTTATGTCCCAGGGACCGAAAAGCTCGTTCGAACCGAATGAAATGGAGTTAGAACTCCGAGTTCAGCGGTCCTAGGGGCATAAAAACCGTATTGACACGTGGAAAATAGAAAAATTACCTTTTTTCATGACGTACACGCAGGGATGATCGAACAAGAAGTTTTGAAAACTGTTGCAGTCAGGATCAACATGCGGCTCTTTGCAGAGACAAGTGGGCTTGAAGAAGGAGAACGCTTGAAGTGTTTTCAAGGCCGCTTGACACTTTGTCACTGTAACAGTGGAGCAGGCAACTGAAACAAATGAAAATGCCATTAAAAATTATAACCCCATCTGCATAAAAACAATTACAACCAAAAATAGTAAATAATATTCTCATTACCCTGATAACGAGCTAAAATAATTCTCACGGTAGAACAACTCCAGCCGAATAACCGCAATATCATCATCCTTATTCCAGCCTAATTGTCCCAAATACAAATAAACAAAATAACAAGTGCTCTTCAAGTTCACATCTCCCCAGCAAATATCATTACAATTTAATGGATTAAGTGGCAATTTATTAACTTTCGTAAACAATTGTTTGCCTCTGGGATAGCGAAAAAGTTGAGTATCTCCAGTGCTCATAAAATAAAGAAAACACCAGTACAGATCTGAAACTCTCACATCTCATTTTCTTTTCTCAAGTAATTTTCTCCCCCCCTCTTTTTTTTTTACCTCAGTCTCGGGCTTTCATCGCGCCTTCGACGTAACTTTCCGCGTGGGAACCGACCCGCAGTGGCTGAGAAGCGGTGCAGATCTATCTCAAATTAAACATTACCCTCGACTCGGCTGTAATTTTCCTTTTTTCTTTTCCTCATCTGAGGGGGAGAAATTCTCATTCGTTTCGTACTTAATATTTCCCCCGTGTTTAGTATTTATTTAATTCCTTTGTTGAGGTATTCGTTGATAGCCCGGTTGCAGATGCTTCCGGAAATTGTGTCAAGAATTCATATAACTGGTATGTAATGAAGCGCTCTACCATGTAGAATGGAATCTCCTCTCGTATAAAGTGGAAATATCGACGAGAAGATATAGAATATGAACGAGAGAAGGTGGATTTAACCCAGTGGGTGAGGGTGACGAGGAGTTTGCGGGCTCTCGACACGCGCGCTTTGACATATACAACGAGAGTTATTATATATACTCGGGGAAAACTTGTTACTATCAGTGGATATATTGAGCTGGCCTGTGGCGGTTGACCTCCTAGACGAGACTTGAGTTCACGATTGGAGATCGATCGTTTGACCGAGTCATTGAGGGTCGACGACATACGAAAATATTCACTGAGGGGGCGCACGACGGATACGAGAAAATATTCAGTCTTTTAGTAACGTGACATGATTTCCCAATTGAATGATGAAATGCTCTCACGATAACTGAACTAAAGTCAAAAGGAATTTTTTTTCTTTCTTTACCTCCACTAATTCTTTCCTTTTGTTTTTTCTTCTCCATCATTTTCTCGGGATAAAGTCGACTGTGGATTACAATTGTCGGAGATATAAAAAGAACTGTGTCAAATATCACAAACGGAGGGACGTCTCATTGGAATTTAAACGCTCGACTCGCTGTCGAGTGAAATCGATGAAGGGGATTTGAAAAATCCAGCGAGATCTCGTGACCCCGGAGAGGCGCGAAATTGGATACGACATGACTTGTAGCACTCGAGCACATGAAATTAAAGAACCTGAGGGGGTTTTGTTTTTTACTCCAAGTTGAGAATGACAATCTGAAGCTGATATGGATCGCGATGAGATGAGCGAATTCGATCAGAAAAATTACTGCTTCGCGGAGGCAGTTCATCTGCAGTCAGAAATGAGTATTTAATCAGTATCAGCTCAAAAAAACCTTGAAATTTGGATCGCGTTCCATAGTTCTCGGTTCTATAAACCGAATATTGGAATCATTAGATACTTTGACATAGTTTCGACGCGGTGAAGTTCTTTGTAGGTTTTTTTTAATTTTCTAGTTGTTTTTTTTTTTGGGAAATCGTGAATGCGAAATTACTCAAAGTTTTGCTCGGGAAAGTCCACGTCAAGTTTTTCTGGAGTTTGGTAAATGTGAATGAGTTAATTGAATTCAAGGGGTTTTGTTAGACTTTGAAATACACTGTTAGAAAATAAATGAAATTTCACGGTGAGTTTACCAGTAATGTCGCGGCCAGCGACACCGAATGTGAGTTGGGAGATGCAAGAACCAAAATATTTCCAGTTTCGCGAAAAATTCCAGAAATTTGGGTAGTGTTCCTCAAAGTACTTAAATTACCAAAGGAGTATAAATATTTACTATCGACTTACACGAAATATTCAATAAACTCGGAATTTTCATGAATTCTCGTCCCTGAAATTATATCCAGTGTCATTGTCCTGAAAATTTAAGAATACCTTCCCCGAATATTCTCAATTGCTATTAATTTTCAGGCGCAAATGAATCTGAAATTTCCAGTTCTCATTGATTTTTCCTCACAATCATGAATTTTCAGCGACAAAATTCCTTGAAATTCCACTGAGCATTAAATTGCGATTAAAATTTCCGAGAAGTCAACTGAAAAATTGAACAAAATTTTTAAACAACGTAGAAAATAATCCGAGAGCGTAGAATATTTATCATTATCCATCAAAATCCTTTATTCAATTCTGAATTTTTTTTTCCCCGCACGATTTCATGGGTGAACCGAGGCCGCGCTAGCCATTACCGTCTGGCCTCCTCCCTTAAACGGAAAGGTTTTACACAAACTGCTAGTTGCAGCTGCAATCACCCAAACGTACACTTGGATCATGTCCCAAGGTTCCGTCCGTTCCACGAACAGCACATGAAACCTACGATCCACAGTCGTCAAGCCCTCGAATACTTCCCGCCCCACGAGATTCAGACGTTTTTGAAACGCCTAAGAAAAGAATGTGTTGAAACACTAAACAAATTCCTCCAAAAATATAATTTAAACGCGTGACTACCCATTATATCACTGAAGTCCTTCAGCAAAAGAAAAAAAAATATGTACACTGTACCTATGTATTTTAAAATACATATATCCACATGTATCTACGATTTTCCAGCTTGAAAAGCCTGTAGCTCTCGATGAGCTTAAATCAAGGTAAAAAAATCTAAAAATAATCGCCAATCCGTCAGCCACTAGTCTCCCAGCGATCGTCTCCTCAGAGATCGCCGTCAAAGAACAATTTCAATAATTTTCTGAATCATTGAACTCCTCAACCAAATCCAAAGTACTTTCAAAATCACTCTCAATGTTTTTCCTTACTTATCCACCCCCTGTTTATTCTCTACCTTGGATTTTCCTCGGATTAGCTCCTCAAAGTATACGAGAAGCTTTGAAGACGGCATATTATCCCGAAAACTTTGTTTCTGGCTCTCCTCATAGCCAAAATCTTGGACCTAACCTCAATAATCCCCCTCTCTGGTCTCATCCACCGTCGTTTTCTCTCGCTTCCTCTTTTCTTACCGCTCATCTAGTAGTTTCCTCTTTCTGTAACGTAAATCGCTGGTGAAATCCTGCCTCGTGAAAACTCTCTAATGTAAATCCCGACTTTTACTGCTAAACTCGTCTTACTCATTTTTCCTCGTTTTTTAACAAAAGTTTTCCGTGTCGACGGATATGAGAAAGCGAAGAAAATCGTCGGTGCATTCATCGAAATCCGATAGTTTCCTCAGTGAGACACGATGAATGTCAGACAACCATTTTCCTTTTTTTTTTTTCTTCTCCTTCCGTTTTCATCCTTGAATCCATTTCAAACCTCTAACCCCCCCCCCCCCCCCCCCCCCCCCCCCCCCCCCCCAACAACCCCCCCCCCCCCCCCCCCCAAGGACACCCCCCCCCCCCCCCCCCCCCCCGCCCCGACGACGATGAAGGAGACGGCGAAGGCGTAATAATAAAATCCCATGAATTTCAATGAAAATTAGAGATAAATACTGTGACTTGAAATACAAGAATAATAAAGAGAAACATAACAGTTGGATGAGGATGAGTAGACGGAATAAAGTAAAGAAAACTTCAAGCAACTGTTAATACGTGTTGGGTTTTTGCAAGAATAATACCTCCTGGATACTTCTCATTACCATAATTCTTTGCAAGCCCTTGGAGATAGGAAGATTATATCAACGTTTAAGATAAAATAAATGATTGAGTTTTTTTTAGAATTTTCGTAATGAACTCAAGTTGATTGCCATCGTAGAAGACCACCGAAATGTTAGAAAAAAAATTCCATAAATAGTTACCTACTATTGCTACTGATTTACGGGACTGAATTTGAGTTGAGACTACAAAGAGTCCTGAAAGTTTAAATTTCCATGAAATTTCAGAATTTGTTTTTTTTTATTTAACCTACAGGCTTAAGCTACGAAATGATGCATATATACAAATATCTAGATATTTAAAAATATTGAGATATATGTACAAGCTAGATACAATTAAAATAATTATATTCCATTTTTGAAGGAATTTATCTACTGCTTCAACACATTTTTTCTTTAGGTTTTTAAAATAGTCTGAATTTTGTATTCGTAGAGAAATATTCAATAAAAATGACCAGTAAAAAGTGAGTTTAACAACACATTCATTAATTTTTCTGAAACATTTTTCTGAACACGAATTTTTCGGTTCTAGGTATAATGATTCTCTGCAACTGCTGTTAGATTTTACCACTTCCAGAAAAATTATGTGACTTTATTGTATTGTTTCGGTGACAGACTGGAGAATTTGCAAGACGCAACAAATTTATTCTTTTCGATTTCTATAAAAATTGACTGAAAACGATTCCCACCAGCAGTTCACGCGAATTGTTTAGTCAATTTTATTGATTATTTCTCTTCGTATAGGGTGGAAATCATCCTAGAACTCGAAGACTGTGGATCCTAGTCTCCGTCCGGATGATTTCACATAAAATTAGACTAAGCCAGACGATAATGGTTAGCATGAGCCGTTTCCCATAAAATCTCCGGGGGGGAAAAAAATGAGAATTAAATGACCAATTTTGATGGACAATAATAAACATCAACTCTCAGGTGCCTTCTCCCTGAAACTCTACCAACCCCCCTTCAATCCAATGAAATCCTCTGCATTCACCAAACTCCTAAAAAAACTTGACCTGAACTTTGCCACCGCCAAACTCCAATTGATTTCAAATGCACAATTACCAAAGCAAAAAAAATGGTAAAAATTCAAAAACCTACAAATACCTCCAGCGCGCCGAAACTATGTCAAAGTACCTAACCATTCCAATATGCGGTTGATGGCAATCACAGTCTGACCATCTCCACCACATTCACCAAACGTGGGTTTCGCGTTGTTTGGAGCGGATCCTGAAACATACCTCCTATAGCTACACCACCACGAGCCTTTCATCGCCAGACACTTGTACAGACAAGATAGTTTTCACCGACAGATACGATAGCACCCAAGATCTCACGACAAGCCTCAGCCCACCCTATCGTTATATACAATTTCTCTACTTCCTACAGCATCACCTCAAAACCACCTCATTTTGGTTTCTGTCATGATTTTTATTTTCGCCAACATGTCTCAAGTGCTCGTGTAATATCAACATTGGTAACAACATTGTTCTCAACGCCCCGCTGTGCGGTAGAAATTGTGGTTAAATGTTTGTGGATAGTAATCAAAATACAGTGGCTACAGTTTGGCTATCGATTTGAATCGTTGAAACGTAACAAATATCCCTAAATGTAATTGGAGCTAGCGTACGGAATGATACAGTTTCATCGAATTTGAATTTGATAGGGTGAAGAGAGTGGCCATGAAGAGGGACAAAGAGAGAGAGAGACGAGGGGAAATAGTGGAGAGTACTTGCGGCTAAAATTGTCCACTCACATTGGTACATATAGAGAACAATCATCCATTTATCAGCGATGCTATCACTCGCGTTCCTCATTCGCAGAGTATTATTCCCACCATAGCCCGCAAAATGCAAACTTGCGCTGGGCTCTAACTCCCTTACCCCTCCACCACTCGGCATATTATTGCATCTCTCTTGTCTCTACATTTGCCCACATCCTCTCGTATCACCCTCATCCTCACTTACCCTTCGCCGATGATACGCAATATACATATCTGCGGCCGTAACGAAGGCATCGAGACCCCAAACCCCCTGCGGATGATAGTTTCCAGGGTTTCTCGAAAATCCAACGATACACGCTTGCCAGAGGGTGCGGGACGGAGGGACGGATGAGCTTGATCGAACATTAAACCTCCTAGACCAGTGTCCACCGAGTTGTTTGTTTGGTATGGTCTGTCTGTAGGTATTTTATGGACTGCAGTTGAATTCGGCCCGACTGAACTTTGCTACGTTATCGGATATTTCTCCAAGTATGAAAGGAAGTGGTAATTGTGATTACTTTGATGTCGTTTATGAGCCTTCTATGAGGACAAATTATTCCCAACTGACGGTTTAATCGCCGGGAATTTGCCAACAAATTGCCGATGTCCTGTTCAATAGTACATTTTTCACGAAAAAAGAGAAACAATTCAATTCGTCCGGCAAAATCGTTGAGATATTCATTTTCCATAGTATGAGGTTTTAACGGCTATTGGAAATATCATCAGCAGAATGAATGACATTATTACTCGAGAGGCTTGGCTCACCGCTGACCTAATCGGAAAATGAGCTCTACGACCTTGATAATTCAATTCTAGGTATCATTACGATCTTTTAACATCAGAATCGACAGTCGAACAAATTTTATTTGTTTATGAATGAAATCTACAATTTTTTTTAGGATTCTCTTTACATTTTAATGAACTTTGGTTTCTATGCAGTTCATTTAATCTCCAAAAATTATGAAAATAGATTTGTTGTAACAAGTACGGATGTTGTTTAGGTAAACAGCCATCAAATTAGTGATGTCATTGCACACCAAATGGTGTCAAATCTCCCACTATTGCCCGTTGACATTCGGCTGGTGGCAATTGTCAAAAATAAATCGATTGGATCACTGGGAAAGTCAGCTTTTCGACCTTAATAATAAAATTCTCCATACCATTATGACCTTTTTATATTACAATCTCGGAAAGTTTCAAATGCTACTTCTGATAAATCGGGGAAATTTTATTTTAATGTCTTTGTTGTACCCCGAGGAGATATGACTGGCAAGCGCCCGACGGCCTCGACTATTTTATTTACTTATCAACAAGAGGCACTAATTTTTTTAGGAAGATTCTCTTTGCATTTTAAGGGACACGCTTTTCTCCGCAATTAATTTAATCTCCAAAAATTATGGAAATAGATTTTTTATAACAAATATTGATTTTGTTTAGATAAGTAGCATAAAATGAGTGATGTCATCACACACCAAATAGTGTCAAATTTCCCACTATTATCCATTGAAATTCAGCCGGTGGCAATTGTCAAAAATAAAACGATTGGATCACTGGGAAATTTAGCTCTTCGACCTTAATAATAAAATTCTAAAAATCATTCTGATCTTTTTATATTACAATCTCGGAAAGTTTCATACGGTACTTCCGAGAAATTACGAAAATTTTATTTTAATGTCTCCGTTCTACCCCGAGGGTATATGACTGGCCATCGCCTGCATTTATTAATTAACTTGTTGCGGAAAATTCTCTGTACACTTTAAGGGACACGGTTTTCCCTGCAATTAATTCAATCTCCAAAAATGATGAAAATTGTTTTCTTATAATAAACTTGATGACTTTGTTAACTTAAATAGCCATAAATGAGTGAAGTCATTGTAAACCAAATGGTGTCAAATCTCTCATTATTGTTCGCCGAAATTCGGCCGATGGGAATTACCAAAAATACATCGATTAGATCACTAGAAAAATAAGCTTTGCGACCTTGTTTATAAAATTCTAAGCATCATTACGATAATTTCCCATCAGAATCGAATCAGGAAAAATCATTATAAAAGTCATTATGAACCCCGAAAAACCTAACGATTTTTAAATTTTGCTTTTACGGCAACCTTGATGATTATCAATGATGTAATTCTCAAGATCAGACCTACTCAAGATGAATATAAAAACCCGTATCCACTTCGGGAATATCATTGTTATGGGGCTTCAAGAGTTAATAACAACCAAAATGTTATTATTATCACTCTTGGTACTATCCTCCAGTTGTTATGTTAACAGTGATCCATTGACGGTATTTGGGGTCCTAGTACCGAAGTCATTGGGGAATCTATGGAGCATTGCGGAGTTCGTACATTCCCTGGGAGGCAAAATAAAAGACAGTTATGATGTCCACTCAACGGCCACTGACGATACCAGCCTGAAAATAGACGCCATATTGAGCCAAGTCAGTGAAATATCCGACAAGATTGGAAGCTTCGAGACCGGATTGATTGAAAAATTAAATGGAGTAGTGGAGACTTTGGTCGCTCGAATAACCCTCACCGACAAAGTCAACATCGAGACACACCAGTTGCGCGATGTGATCGAGAAAGTCGATCACATGTGGAGCAACTTCGTAAAATATTCCGAGGATCTCAGTAAATTCAACAATAGAACGATTCAGGCATTCATCAGTGCAGCGACCGAGGAGCACGAGCATCTCCAGAGTTGGCTGAGTACACTGCATCGGATCCTCGTCCCCGGGCGATCATCACCCCTCAGTGACAGTCTGTTCCAGACAATGCTGCGACTCGAAGCCGTAAGTTGAGCATTTTTATCAAATTGTTTTTTCCGACTCAATACAGCAGAACAAATCTGACAATTTCTGAGTATCCACAGGAAACTGCTCAGTTAACTTGCGGCCAGGGCTTCTCCAATCAGCAGGAACTCTATCATCTTTACGAGATTGTCACTCTCACCGAGCTCAGAGGTTTTATAATGGCAGCCTCTGCCTACGGACTACGATCAAAGTTTGATGGAGGTAATATTTCCAATAATAATCAACAGATTGTCTAATTACCCGAGCAGTCTTCAGTAATTCATACACTGAAAAACGTACTTTTGCTTGAATAATTCATTCTCGCGAAATACTTGAGTTGGCCAATTGATAAAGGTCAACGATGTCATAGTCTGAGTGTCCAAATTTTTGAGCAAAAGTATTTTGAAAAATCCGCAAATTGATCAATAATGGAGTTTGGTTAAATCCTGTCCAGTACTTCAGTACTCGACAGAATAAATAAGAAAATGAATTGGTTACTTTCTCACATGGCGAAAATATAACCTAACGTTGTCTTAGTATCACCATAATCTCCAAAAAAAATCTTTCCCAAGCAATTTAATTGAAAATATGCGAATGTCAGTTGATCATCCTGAGACACGTCTACTGGTGACAAGTAAATTTACTGGTTACAAAAATATTCTTTCCTCAGTCTCTTTAAAAATAAAGAAACACCCCTGTCTTCATGAAGTTATTCAAGTCCACTCGGATCATTATGATGTTATCTCACCGCTATCATCATCCTGACGATTAATAAATAATGTTCACACAGAAAAGTACATTGGAGAAGTGGACATAATCGAGACGCGCTTCATATTACGATTAAACGACTACATATCAGCTGTAAAAGAAGCAATGAAGCAATCCTCAAACAGTATTCGTCGCTGCGATCCTGCGGGCGAGCATGTAGACGGTAATTATCACATTTACAATTGAATCTGCCCATTCTAATCCATCATATTTGCAGGTCTTACATACGTAGAGATGAAAAGACTCTTCCAGACTTACATCGTCAACGAAGCCGACATAGATATTCAGGATTCCTGCTTTTTCGGTTGCAATCTGCAGGTTGACACAACCCACCAAAGACGAGACCTTGCTAACTATCATTACGAATATAATCCACCTTGCGAGGGTACAATCACAAAGTGCGAAACCGCCCCTGGCACAATAGACCTGTGTATCGAGGTAATGACATAACAATCTCGTTGATTATCATAAAAGCCAATCAGAAGAACCAATTTTTTATCTGTATTCTCAGGGAACAGGCTCTGAGAAGCGCTACAGCTGGTTCAAGGGTACTGACGGAACTGTCTGGGGTGATACAAGCCGTCAATGTACAGGACCGAAACGTAGAATGACATATTACTGGCGCTTTTTGTACATCTGCGAATATTGTATTTGCACCTGCGAAGCTGACCGTGCAGACAGAAAAACTCCACCAGTGGCGCTTATTAATTTCCTCCCGTCAGAGTCAGACATCCAAGATAACAGGTAATTTACGTTAATTCAATCAATAGTCATAAGTGATTCTGTTTAGACTTATTAAATTAAAAATGGATGATGTGCTTCTAGGGTGGTTATCGGTGTTAAAATTGTTCAGGAAGAGAATATAATTCATATTCAAATTCGGGAAGGAAAACTCGCAGCGAAAGGAGAGATTGTGAAGGGGAGCGAGACATGGGTGCCCCTCAAGAATTTGAGACACATCAATGCGAGTGAATATTCATATAATGGAAATAAATTGACACAGGGAAAAGATTATGATGTTATCCATCGTAACGGGAGAACGATAACTTTAAATGATGTTATAGTACCCAAGGGCCACGTCGTCGTAGGTAAAGTATCCAATAATCAGATATTCCGAAGAATTGTTTTTTTTTTCTTTAAATTAATATGCTCAACAAGATTAATATGTTCAACAAGAAATGTTACACGATATCGAACATCTTTGGTTTAAGGCTAAGTATACACTAGTTCTGGATAAGCATTTTAACCTTCAAATCTTTATATTACATGTTTTTACAAATTGTTTGATAATTTGTAAAGGCTCTGAGTCCTTTGCCACCAAGAATGCAGTTATGGTGTAGGGCACTTCCATTTTATCAATCTCGCGTTCATTTTTTCCCTTTCAAGTTCTGAGTATTCTGTACATTCCCATAGAACATGATTGATGTCTTGTACTTCCGCACCGCGACTGCACTCCTGAGTGTCAACCACTCCAATTCTGGCCAAAGACTTGTTTAAATGGTAGTGATCGGAATGAGCCCTATTAACCCAGACTATTAAGTCCCTAGGGAGCTTAGCCCGATGAAACCGCGTTCGTGGACTCCTCTTCCAATAATATTGGCAGAAAAGTGCAACCCTCGGTTTAAGAGCTCGTCGAAGAATTGATAAAAGCAGTCTTGTTGGATGATTTCAGGTGTGCGATTCAAGCATATGTATGAGCCAACTAAACTTGATTATAATCCAACTCGTATTGAGGTGTTGTCCATACCATTTGACTACATGACCGGGAAGCTGTCGTTGAAGGCAAATCCACAGTGGCATCATACTACACCCCTGCGAGACTGGTACGTTTCTAAGAGAACTCTGGCTAAGAGTTGAGGTAATCACTGCCCTAATTTTTCAAATTGTCCACAGGGAGGAAATCAAGTACGACAGGCCAGACGAACCCCTCAAATCGAAGCACAATATACCGACAATGCAATCAAATCTATACGTCAAATTCACACACACCGATCCAAAGAAGACCGCTGGACAGACTACTATCCCTCTCTGGGACAGTCAAACAGTCGTCACATCGCCCAGTTTCCCACTCGAAGGTATCGGCCTCTTCCATAAAGGTGACGAGAAAGGACACTACGGTGGATTCCTCGGTTTGCGAATCCACACTTATAATTTCGTCGATCATATCAGTCAAGAGATGCCACCACAGCTCCAGCACAAATACGAGAAGGTGCTGCCTAAGCTCCTGAACTGAACTGGGTTCTCAATTTAATTCGAGGGGAAAAGTGAAAATTTCCCCCGCTATCAATATTTCTTTCAGGGGGAGAAATGTTGGGTCGACCAACAAAATTATTAATTTGATTTTTTTTAATGATTAAATATATGGACATGGAATTTTAAAAATTGTTAAAAATTGTGGAGAATTTTATAATAAATATGGCAAAATGTATTTTGAAAAATGACTAGCCTGGTAGATTATTTATAGAATTCCTTCTTAAGATATTCCAATGAATATCCTGTGAGTGACATTTCCATTGTACGAATTTTGTAAGACTCCTATTTTACCCACGAAGTGAAAATTCAATTGATTAATTCAGAGGGGCTTCAATTTTTTACGATTTCTTGATAAAGAGAAGAGTTAGCGGTTGAAATTAGAGGCCATTGAATTCCTGAGGAAATTCCCTAAATATCTGGAGAGTCAGAGCCTTCCGAAACGATTGGCAATATTTTTTTAGAGCGATATAATCCGGAGATTGACAATTAAATTAATTCATTAGAAGGGATCTTCGGTTTTTTCCAGATTTATCGAAAACTAATCGATCTAGCGACTCGGAGCTGACGCCATTGGATTCCTGAGGAAATCTCCTAAATATCTGGAGGGTTGGGGCCTCCCAAAACGACTGAAAATATTTTTCCTGGATCAGTAAATCCTGGCTAGCAAAAATGAAATTAATTTATTCAGAGGACTTCAAGTTTTTCAAGATGACTCGAGAAATAATAAAACCCTGGTTAAAACGTGATTAAATAATTGTCTCCATGTACACAAATTCCCGTACACCTGTCCAATTACTTCATTAGATATCTCAATTTTCCCCCGTCAAATGCTCATAAAGGGAGCTCTCAAAAAAGGATCGTTCTCACGTGTGAAGATTTTAGTGTACATCAAATGACATTTTTCAGGACATCCACTTTACGGAAAGAGTCCTTCTCCCTCTCTCGTCCCTTCGTTTCATTCCATAATGTCAGCTCGCGCCAAGAGATACAGGACGATTTCTCTAATGGAACGAAGCAAGAGAAGTGTCGCGCATCGTCTGAAATTGCCGACCGATAAGAGAGTCGTTCGGACGAAATGACAAGGGAACATATTCCTCTACTCATTTCTTTTTTTTTTTTTATACCGCCAGCCAACTTTTGTATACCTTTTTTTTCTCTTTCATTTGTTTTTGTCGTTCCACCTATTCTTTGCGCACAGGGACATTTACAAAGCAAAGAAGGCCGAGCTCAAGTTCTCGTGGAGGGAAAGTAAAAATCTTTTGAAGAAGCAGATGCCGTGGATTGTCCACAGCCGTTGCTTCCTCCCTCGCTCGGGATCCTCAACCAAAACCCCTTGTTACATCGGGTATATGTATATGGATTATGTATATAATGGTGAGCGTGCGGGGGATTGTACTTTGCGACAAGGAAAATTTTGAAATTTTAGGTTTGGTTCAATCGCTCCCGTCACCTGCGCCGAAAACAAACTAGACAGAATTATCGATGGAGAAGAATTTTCAATTCCAACTGATATTGCCCCTAAAAATTATCGATTCATGGCCTCGCTTCGATGTATCAATTCGCTGCAAGTGCCAATAATTGTGGGATCAGTGAATTAATTTTAAAATAATAGTAATAATAAAAGCCAATTAAAATACGAGAAAGACTCAACAGCGATCGTAAGATTGAGAGTGAAGGGTGAAATGAAAAGTCTTTAGGTTCCGTGACAGTTTGGGAAAATAAGGCTATTTATGCGGCTTGGGTATTGCGTTCGTTTCGAGGGGGGCATGAACGGAGCATTGGGTGGGACAACGAGTGCGCAGTAAGAGAGTACGTATGAGCGTGTGAGGATGTACAGAGAAGAAAAAAGAAATGAGCGTATGCTGAGATAAAAATATTAAAAAATGAATGAAAGTTCGATTTGGAGTGCTAGAAGTACGATCTCGTGTCCAGGTGACTTGAATTTAACATATTTTTTTATATTTTAACCAGTGATATTTTCAATATCGTTTAACTATAATTATTATTAATCTTCCCTCTGGATATATGATCCTGCATAAATTAGATATAATTCCGCCTCGAAGTGGGTTAAATTAAATTTGAAAATTGGACGACTTCTTACGTCAAAGCGAACATTTCATCTGTCACTGGTTAATCTTATAATAATTCACGGATTCAATAGTGACTGGCATAAATGAAAAATTCACGAGAATTTTCATGCCCAATAATTTTGAGCTAATTTTGAAATTCGCTTTGATTTCCTTAAAAAATCGCTCGATAGTGAACATTGTATTCCCCGCCGAACTGATTCTATTCTCCCCAAAAAAAACAACTCTCAACATTTACTTTATTATTATTATTTATATTAAAATAATAACTCTCAAATTCTTTCAATGCCCGCAATTTAATTCCTAGCCTTAACCTCCCAACCTAAAATAATCCGAAAAGCACATTTTTCTCTGACTCTTCGATTCCGCTTCCGCGCGATAACAATGACAAATGGACTAACGCAATAAATAAACCTAGAGAAATTAGAAGCGAGAGGTAGGGCAGGAGAGACGGTTATACGAATGATTTCTCGCCATCTCTATCTCATTCGAGCCATATATATATACATATCAGCGACGATGAAACATCGCGCGTACCATGCGGACGCGTTATTCATTTACTGCTGTAGCACACGTATCTCCTGGTCTGAACGTGAATGAGAGAGAAATGGATACAACGTAGAATGCCGAGAAAAGGAGAATGAAGGAACCAAAAAAAAAAAAACAAAAAGGAGGGAAAAAAAAATTGGTACATCGACAAACAACCGCCAATCGTGGCAACACAAGGCTCACTGTGCAGTGCTAGGGTTCTCCTCATCGTAAACTATTGTTGCCGAGAAGAGGCTTTACCACAGTAACAATGTAATACAATGTACTCCCTGCGGAACAATGAGAGACGCATCTCAGTCTTATCGGTTTTATTTCCTCTTATCCGATGTTCTCTTCACTTAGTAATGGCAAAGAACACAGAGCGCAACTGGAGTGAAATGGCATGTACAAGACACCGGGGAGGGGGGGAGGGGGGTGGGGGGAAGGTGGAAATCAATGAAAATTTCCATTTGTGAAATTGAAAATTCAACCCTGATCCGAATATGGTAGAGATAGGAGAAACTGATTCCGGGTATTGTTACGAGTGAAGAAAATTGGCGCTCGAGTGTTACATTATGAAATACCTGTCTAAAATAGTACATAATGTCCCAGATGCTATTTCATCAGTACCTGATCTCCAAGTAACCATGTACTGGACTGCTTATTGTATATTTTGAATTGATATTCAAGGATTGACATCCAAAAGACACGTCAAAAGAGAGAAAATTCACATCGGCTTTCAGCTAGCGATTTTCCATCCTTTCCCAGCCCTCCACGCCGGCCCAATACACCAAAACTATTCTAAACACCTACTCCAAGTGGTACTAACTAAATAAAATATTGGTCGGGGTTGGTGGTCGCTCGCTACGCTCGCTCCCATTGTTGTTGCGTTGAACTACTATCTTCTCGACTAATTCTCAACACAATTCGTAACGCGATTTTTTTCTTTTATTCGGCCCTTGACGAGCCTCGTAACGAACTTCCCGATAGACTGAAAT
>JAPYZN010002568.1:0-11513 GCA_030522865.1 Psyttalia lounsburyi | reverse complement strand
TTCCGACCATACACACCCACTTTTTCCAAATTATTCTACATAATTTTTAACGAAATGTAATCGATTACAAAAATCATTAATCACAGGGCGCCCATTCGCAAATAAAAAAAATTAATTAATGCAAATTACTTTTGAAATTCCGAAGAAATGTTGTAATTTTGAGTCACCACTTGTAATTTTCAAATTATTATATTCGATCTTACCTAATAATTGACAGGCAACAATTTTCTTGCAGTGATATTTAATTTTGGCAATATCGTCGAGAATTCTACATGTTATCCAAAGTAAAAAATAAAAACCTAATTATCCTGAATTTCCCAGTTGAATGCGAGACGTCGTTAATCATTTTGTCTTGAATTGAATTTTTAATAATCTTATGAAGTTAATTAAGAATCATCAATAATATCAATGCAATCAAGAAATTAATTTTCCAAAATGAAAAAATATCAAACTACACTCCCCAAGGAAATTAATACTTCCGATTTGCAAAAAGTGAAAAAAATCTCCGACACCATTCGAAATTCTCCCAAACATGATATAGCGACTTCAGTCGACTCCTCAGTGAGAAGTAAATGCTCAGGTATTCACATGAACAATCAACTCTCGTGTTGAGGTGATGGGTCAAAGGGTGAGGCGAGGTTGTCTATTTAATCCCAATTGCATCGTGACTATACCCTCGATGATTCTACCCATTATCGGAATGAGATCGAGAGGCCCTCACTCAGCCTTTCTCTCCCCGTCCAACTCTCCCACACACCCTCATTATTGCTCCATTCGCGTTTGCGTTAAAGGTGATAAGGCAGGCGTAAATGTGAAACGCAGTTGGTCTTATCAGTGAACATTCGAGCTTAATCCTCTCTCAACTATCATAACGCAAAGTGTTTTCATTGTTAACGGGCCAGATGATAACAGATGGTTATTCCCAGTTTTTTTTTATTATTTTCAGGGAGGGCTTTATTTTTTTCCTGACAATGGCAACAGCGCCAGCCGGAAATGTAAATTGTCTGGGGCAATTTTAGAGCGGAAAACGGATTCACCCTGGAGGCTGCCAAACAATTCCTGTGGTCTTGCAGAAACCGATCATCTCTGTGCTACATCCAACGTTTAAACCGAGAAGATGGGATATCGCTTGCTCAGCCAGCTGAGATACTACCCAGTACTCAACCACCGTGACTAATTACCATAATTATCGAATCCTACACACGGGGCGATTTCCAGACTGTCCGTTTACCTCGCGAGCCTTTGTTTCCGATGAAATGGAAGTTTTATCTTTCTCGCTTGAATTGCGGAATGAAATTTTGCAAGTAATTTTACCTATCAAAACGAGTTTGGTGCTTTTTTTCGGGCTGAAATTCCATCATCGGGTGTTTTTTGTAATTGTCGCTATTACCATTTTGTTTCAGTTATTTTGAATATTTGTGTGAGAGAAATTGTCAAGTGAGACGGCTAAATGGGAACATATCACTGGATTCTTTGGAAACTTCATGAAATGTTCAAGATATTTGGATGTTGTCCACAACAATACATGGGAAATGTTGGGCACCAGTTGGTTTGACAAATGTCTCCAGAAGGGTCGATGCTGGAAATCCTTGAGTCGTCATTGTCCAGAAAAATGCGAAGCTCAGAACATTCGCTACAAAAAAGATCTCAAAATTTTGTGAGCCTCCTCACGCGCCAGGTATCCCCAGAATAATCCTACCTACACAAAACTAAATTATCTCCATGCATGCCAAGACGGTCCTCATATCTTCAGCCTCCTAAAAAAACCGCACATCACTGAATTTTTCAGAGAAATAAGGTTGAGTTGTAGCCTCCGTACAGTGGCTAATTTAGCCAACGTTGCCTGTCATCTACGTTAATTACCAAACTATGGAAATGACGTCGCGATCTTGTGGGTTTCGTGCCAGAACTGTTGCTCGAGCATTGCCACCAAGCTCGATATACATATATACGTAGTAAGCATCGGCCTGCAACTTCTCTCTCTTGGACGGAATTAATATGCGACATGTAGCCTCGCGGCAAGCATATAGGTACCAGGGCTTCACGAACCACTTGGCACTTTGACGGCATAAATTTGTGAATCGTATTCAACGAGGCAATGCCCAGCCAGGTGACTCCGAATTGTACTCCACTATTTTTACCCCATTTTCAACGTAACTTTTTTTCCTCCTCATTTTTTTTTCTTTTTTTTACATTAATTCCTCTTTTCATCAACTATCTCTTTCTCGTCAATTTTTTTTTACGTTCACTCGCTTTGCATCCGGTGCGTATCAGGGAAATAGTCTGTGAGATATATCGTAATGGCTCAAAGGAGCTTCACTGTTCCGACAGCGGTAAATTGGTCTCGACGATAATATACTCTCGGTGAATCAAATTTACTTTAGTGGAATAAATTTTTCTTGTTAAGCGTTGAGAGTCAAAAGAAAAAATAATCATTTCAAAGGCCAAACAGCGATTGACAGTACGATCCTTTAGGAACAATTTAATTATATTAATATGCATGAAAAATTCCCGGTAATTTTCTTCATTATATTTACTCTTCTCTGACTGAATTATTCGGCAAATTAAAATGATTCGAATAATTCATGATATTCTGCTATTTTTTGGAATCGTAGAAATGTTTTACGATTTGGTGCAAATTGAATAGAAACTACTCGTCATAGACATAAATGTACGAGGATTTTTTTAAAGCCCATAAAATTATCTTCGAAAAAGATCTTTTCATAACTTTTTTTGCACTTCATAATATCGCAAGTTTTGTACATGCAAGAATTTGTTGTTTAATTGTTTTCTTATCAAATTTAATACAGGTTTCCTAAAGAAAGCATTACCAAAATTTATACGCATAAATTAGTACAAAAATTAAAGGAATTCGAATAAATTATCATTATTATTATTGTCGTTAAAATCCACATTTCCGGTTTTTCGTATTAGAATTTTCTAGAATTTGTTCAATCTAACGCCGCAAGGTTGGCCCAAGGTTAGGGCAAGGCCGACATAAGGTTGACGTTAGGTTTGTCTTATGGGGGGGGGAAATGGGATCTGATGGGGAAGGGGTCTTATCAAAGCGGAATGTCTCCGATGCCACCTCTGACAAAGCCATCGCGGTCAGTGTAAATTTCTATATTAGGACATAATACAAAAATGTACTCGTAAGATCCATTTGGAAATATATTCAAGCTTTCAACTATGCTTCCATTTAGGAGCATAGTCAATTCATTAGCAGAAACTGGCACTCTAATTGAAAATATCAAAAGCAATAGCCAATTGTTTTAGAATCGGACAAGTGTTGACCAGATTTTTTACCAAATAAATCGAAGCTACTCGAAATCGAAGATAGAGATAAATTTCATAAAATTTTTTTTGATGTCCACCGAATTCTCTCCAAAAAAATTTTGTCGTGAATATCTAAACCTTCCTCTATCCGATATTTTCGGAATATTCCCACACCTTCTCCCCGTGCCAAAATTTGGATTTGAATCTTTTCGCTTCCAATCCCAAAATGTTGTTATCTAGAAACAACCATCCGTATTGACTTGCATCGAAATACCTAACCATTATTTGATAATGTTCGTGAGAAAAAATGCAACGACTGCGCAAGCAAATACAACAGACAAATTGAACCTCTAAAAAAATTGAAACTGCTAGAATATTCGAGGACTGAATATTTCCGGTCGTCCGCAGACGAGAGCTATGTGAATCCATAAATTGTCGAATTGAGGAAAATAGCAGAAATTGATCGACGCTGCAGCACTACCCAATCGATTCATGATTAATTGAACGGTGAATAATTACTGGCGCAGTGTGTTCGTCGTTCTAAACGACCCACTGGTGCTCAAATAACTCCATGTTGATATTCCCTGTTTACTGGGGAAGGAGAAGGGGAGGAGCGGAAGAGGGGAGTGGAATTATGAAAGTCTAGTGATTAGAGAATTAGGTTGAATGATCAATGGTCTCGGTGCTGTACAATTCCTCAATCATTCGAACCGTTCTCATTTCTAGGGCAAAAACTTTTCATGCATCTATTCATAATTTCGAGAAAAAACAATGTTAACACGTTTTTTTAAAATATCCAATACGCTTTTCAGATGTTATATCCAAAAATAATTATTCAAATGAAATTGATGTCATTAAAGACTCTTACCTTTCACGGGTCATTACACCCGTAAAAAGGCGGAATTTGAATGCACATCAATACCATTCCATTTCACAATTTCCTTCCGCAAAACCAATGCCCAACACTAAAAGGTCAGCCATTTCTAATGACAAACATTTCCTCACAGAGTCATCGAAAAGAAAGAGAACAATGTCCTCGGCCATTAACCGCTACCCTGCTGATGAACCAGCAATCTTTGGTAAAGCCCCACTACCAAAAGTTAACAAAATCTGAGTCGAACTGTCTCCAAAAAATTTAGGAAAGAGTCAGTCGTTCTTCACCACACAGAACCATCGTTAGCTTGAATCCGCGAAATCGATCTTTTAATTGACACCCCAAAATGAAAAAATAGTTCTTTTTTCTTTCGGTGACCTTACGCAAACGAGGTGATATAGTGTCCCAATTGAATGGGCAAATCGTAGCCTTAAATCGAAACTAGTGTTTTGTTGCGCATATATTTGAACGAACTCAAGAATTAATATTTATTTTTAAAAACTATATAAAACCCAAAATAAAGTGACGGTGGAAGAAGAAAACTACAAGATAATTAATATGCCCTGAACAAAGGAAGGTGTCACAGCAGCTGCTGGATAGGCTGACTAAAGGGTCAAATTATCACCAAAGTAGTAAGTTGAAGAATCCACACCAGTTGAACAATTCAAATATTTTGTAGAAAAACAGAAATCCTCTAGAGTAAATTTTTAACCCAAATTAGGTTTTATAATTGAGATTGATAGACAAAATAATTTCTCTTTTGTTGGTTCTGATTGTAATTTTCATAAGACCAAATAATAAAATTCAATCAGATTCAATCTGGAACATCAAATGTATGCTAATACAATTTATTTTTGGCAATAATACGCCTAACTATTGAAATCCCCAATCCCTTTTTTCCAGAATTTTAATAAAGCAAAAGAACTAAAAAGTTTTGCGTCGCCCTTAATAAAAATAAATAAAACTCAAAACGAAGACGACTTTAATACTCTTCGTTTTGTTAGAATTCAATGAGTTATATTCGGGAATTTAAGATCACAAATATGTAAATATTGCCCTTCGACGCTTAGCATCGTCTCCGGACATAACACAGACATTTTTGATGTATGTAAAATTGTACCACGGAAATTTTTCAAAAATTAATTGAAAATTAAGAATTTCGTGCGAAAAACAATAGCTAAATTTCAGTTCTATATTTCCCTGGAATTCATAGAAACTCGAAAAATTCTGGCAAATAAAATACTATTTACGAAGAAACCAAAAATCTTGGATTAAATGAATACTCATATGTCATTGAAAATACGAACACATTGAGGAATTTTCGTTGTTTTCCTGTCTAAAATTCTTGAGGTGAAAATTAATTAATTGAATTAATTGCAATTGCGGAATTTCGTGGGAAAAACAATAGGTAAATTTCAGTTCTATATTTCCCTGGAATTAATGAAAACGCGAAATATTCTGGTAATTAAATTCGTGAATTGCCGAGATAATACCCCAAAATACTATTTACGAGAAAAAAAAATCTGAGATTGAAGGAATATTCATATGTAATTGAAAATGCGAAAACATTGAGGAATTCTCGTCGTTTTCCTGTCTAAAATATTAGAATTCTTCCGAAATTCTCAGTGAAATTTTCAGTCAAAAATTTTATGATACCCCTCTTAATTCAGAGAAAAGATCTTGCAACTGCATGCAAGCATTGTCGCCTACTTATCCGAGTCTGTAATGATTGACCATCATTGACAGACCTCGCATTATGCTCAGGATTGAAATAAAAGCCAAAGTTCGCGAAATAACGAGTCCCAATGACTCCATAAAGTCTGAAAAAAAAACCGTCATGAATCGCTCCAGTCACGGAAGCCTACGATTTTGCCATGATGCCAAGCCTCTGATATGACTCCTAAAAACTCCATCAAAAGCAATCATCCGGGTATCAATCACCCATTCAGTTTAATGCCCTCGTTACCTGCCACTAAACACGGGAAGAAGGACCTACAATTGTCGTATGGCCACTTCAACTATTACTACCAATTAGGTAGCAGCACTCGGGGATAATCCCAGAATTCCCAACGAATGCAGAAGCCTGTGAGCTCAATATAGGGGGAATATCCCAGGGTCTATGCTAGATGTTGAGTGATTTAGACAGTTTCAAAATGCCACATATCTAATCCGTCTTAATTTCGCAATATCTGGTAAATTACTTGTCTTAGAGTCAAATAAAATAAAGGTTTTTTTGGAGTTCATGGTATTCTCCTCAAAAAATGTTTACAAAATAATCTCAAGCTATTAACTATAAAGTTCTTTAGAATATTCTAATAACCCTTCTGAAAAACTATCATTTTATCAGAAGTATTGGAGGGTCGTAAATCTCTAGAGCATTTTTATAATTTTTGAAAATGTGGTTCCATACAATTCACACAAATTTTTTTCGGTTTTTTTATTGTTATTCCATTGGTCTTATCGAAGTGATTCTCGACGTGAAACCTTTCCTCTAGCCTGCCTGCCCTCCTTTCTTTCCTCTCCTCTTCAAAACGATTCTATCATAAAGAAAAATATTCTCGTGAAATACGAGATTTCAAAAGAGTAAATTATGCTTTTAAATTTTGCGTGTCACAAGAATAATTTTCTGTCTGTTTGAAAAGGATTTCTGAATCACATCATCTTTTAAAGATATATGACCCTGTTCGCACTCGATAGTCAGTGATAATTTCTTGTGAAAAAAAAATCTACTCGGGACATCTCCAGAAAATGCAGCCTCCAAGAATTGCCCCCCAATTTGTCGCCAGCACTCGGGGATAGTCCCAGAGTTACCAATGCCACCGACAGCCTGTGCACCCAGGGATACGTGGAAATATCGTTGAGCCCCGATGCAAACCGTTGAGCGATCAATCACGAAATTGCCACAGCCGCTGGTGGCACAGAACAGCAAGCACCGACAACTGCACACAACGTGGAACTTCATACTAGCATCAACGGGAGACTCAGGGGGTGGAAAGAGAGGGGGGGGGGGGCAGCAATTTATCAGTCTAATCGTGAGAGGAAGTGATTCACCCTGCTGTACCAGAGAAAGGACCATCATCTACGCATAGATGTAGGTGGAAGGACAGTGTTTGGCACGTCCCATATGCGCGGGATGCAACCAGGTGTTTCCACAACATCAGAACCCCCTCCAGCCCCACTTGGGGTATACTGAATTGTTATTTGAAATTGAGCACCCACGCGACACGCGATTTCACAGCTGTCGCTCGTACTCTGATCGACAAACTTTTGAATTTTTTTTCCGAGTTTTTTTGTCACTTCTTTGGTTGGAAGCATATCCGGCGTCTGTGACACACCGGAAACTTCATTTTCGCTACCCCTTTGTGGGACAAAAAGAATAAAAATAGATTCCAGCATTATTATAGAATGAAATATCTAGTTCCAGTGAGTTTTGCTAAGCCTTCATTGATTCTCTTCAGACTTCTTATTATTGTGTTTTTTTTTTTCATTGAGCAAAGTTCTAGTTATTTTTAACGATTTTTATACATGGATTCTTTATGAAGAAAAAGGTGTGTACTGTGATGAAAAAGAAATTAGTCCATTTTAGCAATAATTCGCTGTTATTACTTTTTTTTTAAGTCGAAAGTACCACATACGAAATGTATACCTGACAGGAAAATATCGCTCAATCAATTTTTGACTAATTAAAAGTTCATGGAGAATATATTCACAAATAAATTGCGAATCTATTAATCAATCGGCTATTTCATGACCTTCACTTTTCCAGGATCTCTACAAACCTATTGGACCCAGCATTGGACATCAAATTTATCCCACTAACCCCCATAGAATTCTTACATTTTTCAACAAAAATGGTAGGATTTTTGTAATCCATAGAACAATGTGAGAACACCTCATCTATTTTCATACTTCGAAACGCATTTTTTGTGCGATAAATCAGGTAGTAAACACTTTCCAAATTTACCTGAAGTTTGTACCCTATTGCTCGAATTATTTGTTTCACTTCCAAAGTTCCAGTCACATGTTGGCTTTGATACTTCTCTATTTTTTCCACATCTACAAAGTCGAATGTTTATTATTGACTCGTTTCCCTCTAGCAACTGCGTTCGTTGCTATTTACTTCTCTTGTTGATGAACCGTTTGATACCAAAAGTTTACTCAACTTGTTTCTACTCGTCTTACTCAGCAAGATAATTCCGAGATAGCAAGAGATAAATCCATAGATTTATACATACCACTGGCTATGGGAAATATCACTCGGCCTGACAGAGGAATAATTCTCGAGTCGAGATGCTGATTGAAAGTGACTGGAGATTGCGTCACTCTGAGCAGAGGATAAGTTTTCCAATGTTGCATTGGAATTAAATGAATAAACTCATTCAAACAGTTGGCAAGAATTCTTTTATCAAAGCTTGAACTTCATTTACGCAATAGTTCTTTTTTTGTTTGAAAACAAATGAACAAATATCTGCCTCATCTAAATAAAAAAAAACAAAAATGAATACGGAATGAATAATAATGAATTTATTAACATGTGATAATCCTTCATTTGGAATGTATGAATGTTTTTTATTTACTAGAATGAATATAATTCCATTAATTTGCAACAAATTTCAAATGAAGAGTTTCATATGATTACAATGCGTAATTATTTCGAGTTGACCTCACAATTAATTGTAAAAAAAAATCCTTTTTCGTCTCCGGAGAAATGAAATATATATATATCAGAAAATCGTGAATTGTTTTATGGCATTTTAGAACTCGTTATGCCTTCGCAGTTTACATGGCTCTATGTACTCAGAACCCGCAAGAGGGGAGTTGCGTGTTTGGCGACTTCACGCGACCCCATTCAATCACAAATGTAGATTGTTGGATTAACGTGAGGTAAAAAATACAGAAAAAAACATACTCCATGAGGAAAAAAAAACAAATAAAACCCATAAAAGTGTACAATAAAGCTTCAATAATGTCAGTGTAAATGCGCGAATTGATCGGCTAAGCCAACGTTCTCGCGATTAGACTTTATCCAGCGTGAATTTACTAGCGGTATGTATGCAAGTGGGTGGACATGCAGTGTTACTGGGTCGATAGGGATGCCCAGTCGATAGTGCACAAACGTGGAAGATAGAATTTATGGTTCGACTATGCTTCCACGAATTTATCAGCCTTAGCCCCATCAGATTGTCATTTTAATGTCTAAATTTTCTGGTAATTTCGAAGATAATTCAACTCGATATATCTAGTTGCATTAATGACTCTGAAAATTTCCTAAAAATTGCATTTATTTCTCGGAGATTATGAGATATGCAGAATTCACGCGAAACTTTCACAGTAAAAGTTATTGTTGCAAAAAAATTCTATAAATTTCATCCAAATTGTTTTAATCACAATAAATTTTTTACAATTCTAGAAAAAAAAATTGGTAATAAATTAATATTCAATTCCAAATTTCAGGGATATTTGAAAAAAAATCTTCAAGTATTTCTCTTTGAACGTGAGTTTTCCTGTTTAAATTCTTCTACATTTTTCTCCGCTTCTCTCTTTCGAGAGAAGAATTTATTCCTCAGAAGTATTAGATAGGTATACCCTCGACATTTCTACGAAACGACTGATTCTAGAAATCAAAATTCCTAAAATATCAATTGCATTTTGCAGCTCAGGATTTATCGACTATTCACGTGGGACATTGCCATTAAGAAAATGATAGACTGTTTGATTACGCAACAATGTCCTTATCAATCAAGGACAAAACCATAAAAGTCTAATGAAATAGTTGAGTCCCTAGGATCACTCACCTTTTGTGCTTTGCAGGCAGCAGCCAATGGCAGTACATCATGTGGATGGGCAGCATGACGATCACGTAGACAATTTGAGCACGCGGCATTCTTGCACAATGCACAATAGAGACTGACAGCCTCCCCATTATGATCACCACAAATTGGAGTACCATCAGTACCAATGGGCCTACTACCTTTGGTATTTGACTGCCAGCTGGCGCGGGGTGGGCCCAGATTATGGGCAGCAAGAGGACCCCTCAAGGGGTGACATGATTCTCTGCATTGATCACAATAGAGTACCTGGAAATAGCCCAGAATAAAAAATACATTAGTGTTAGTTGCATTCAATTCCAACTGTTGTGGCCTTAATTTTTCCCCCATCCATCCGTCATTCAAGGAGATAGTAATCTCTGAATTGTGAATATCTGTTCTAGAATATAAAAATAAATATATTAAACAAATTAAAATATTGTCCTACGAGGATATTTTTTTCTACTCAAGGAATTGGGGACATTAAAAATGACAAAATGTCACGACAAATTAAAATTTAATTAAGACTTGATCTTTAGTTGAATTTAAACCGACAAGATTAGGGATTGTCAAACTTTATGGAATTTACACAAATCCACCAGCGGATAGAGGAAATACATATAATTTCGTATCGAACTGTCGATTGCACCTTATTTCCAAATAAAAATAGAAGTTCATCTAACTCATCAATTCCACAGGTTCCATTCCCTGAATTCAGAACCCCCAACTTATTCATCATGCGAAACCCCAATTGATCTCCCCATTAGACATCACCACCCACGATCGCGATGTTCACAAGACCCTAGAGCCCGAACGGGTTGAAATCGGCTCTCAGACCATCCGCTGGAGCGGTTAAAGAGAAAGCCAATTTAATTAGACCATTCGTATCAGTATACCACCGCAGCAAGGGTGTCTTTCTTCGGCTTTAGCTCCACCCCCAGCGGCGTCTTTACGACCATTACCATCGAACCTGTGGAGTAATTGAATGAGCTGATTACATAGCTGACTATCCCTGAATTCTAGAATTCACCAGGAAAAAAATTTCCCCGACATCAAGTAAATGTAAATTACGTTTCAGTGACAATTTAGACCAGCAGGGCAATCAAACGTTTGTGAGCAATAAAAGGCGGCCCAACTTCACAGACGAAATATAAGCAATGATAAATAGACTACACAGATGTTATTAAATATTAAAACAGTACTTTTCCATAATTCATCTATTTATTCCATTCTAAAAAAAATCATTATAACGTTTTGTAAAGCCGGTTTATTCGGAAATGCATATACATATGTATATCCTTATATGAGGCATTCTTTGTCAATCCAGCCACCTGTTTTTTTTCATGTCTCCGAAAATTCTGAAAAAATTCTATCTTTTTTTATGGGCTGAAAGGATAGTAAAATTATGTCCAAATACGTAAAAATAGAATTTCCAACAGTTTTTTGCCGTTTTCGCACTCAAATTAGCGCTTTTCCAAAAATGAAAATTTTTTTCGAAAAGATGTGTAAAAAACCTCAAACTTTCGTCTGAAACTTTTTTTTATACGTCGTCAAAT
>JAPYZN010002567.1:0-11513 GCA_030522865.1 Psyttalia lounsburyi | reverse complement strand
ATTAAATTAAATCGAACGTGTGTATGTTGGTGTGTGTTCTGATTATCCGTGTGTTGCGTCGTCATTCGCAGTCAATATTTTCTTAACGCAATAAATCTGAGTTTTTTATGCCGAAAGGCTTTTTCCCAATACTTGTAGTGTTAATTATTTCTCACCTTCATTTTTAGTTATAACAAATTTAATACAATTTCATACCACCTGAGGTATGACAGTAATTGAAAATCGACCATAAGATGTAAGGAAGTAATTTCTGAAGCCGAATGTGCTTGATTCATTTAGGAGCTTTTCGCGTTCAAATTAAAAATATAGCAAAGGAAAAATCACGCGAATTAATTGTGAAAGTTACGCTCCCGTTGTGAGAGCGATTTGATGATTATATCCGAGATAGAGATATAATTTCCATTAATATTGTGTAATCGATGCGTTTCAACATGATTTCCCATTGATAAAATTAAATTAAATTTTTTTTTTATTTTCTCATTGGATATTGAGTAAAATCGTACCAGAAAGTGTTTAGATTCCCAATTTTTTTTTTCCATTTTATAATATTTCCGTCGAAAGGAGAAGAAGCGGCAGGTGTGTTGGGAAATTATTTATTCAATGGGAAATTGGCTACATGAATTTCATTGAAGGACAAACGTTGTAAATTTAATCAGAATTTCAAAGTAATTGATTCAACACATAATGAGCGCGTGATTAGTACTAAGCGAATTTTATGTGTTATGTTGTTGAATTGGAATTCCGTCCATTCAAAAATTTATTACCAATTACATTGGTAGCGAGGAAAATAAAAGAAATATAGTAATAATGAATGAAGTAAAGGCCAGATAGGCTTCTATCCTTGCTTGGTTTGAAGATACAAACATCGATCGATACTATCTTCACCAAGCATTCAACTTATTATAACCGATAAAGATTTCGGTAATGAAATCAAACTCTCAGTACTGTCTGTAACACGGGGGATTCCGCCACAAATACTATTGACCTGGATTAAGATTTGACTCATGGCGCACACGATTGTATTCTCAAATGTCTGGAATCATACTGTGCAAACATGACCGCTTTTCATTTCTCAGTGACGAAAGTAAAGAAAGGTGGAGATGGAGGTTTCTTGTTAATGGATGGTATTTCACGGGAAGAGCCCTAAGTCTTTCGGGCTGAAAGAGATGTCGAAAAAAATCAACACTTCTCTGTCAATATTGCTCAACCAAGAGGAGGTGAGGGGTTGAGAGAATGATCAAAATGAGTGAGAGCTTCCGCCATGATCGATCTCGCTGCCCATCTACAAATATTGACGCCATCAGGATACTATTAACGCAGAGTGCATATCATTGTTACATATTCTGATGTCAAAAAAGTAAATGTCCACTATAATTCCACCTAATCGAATTCAATGAAACTTGGTGGAAATATTGGTGTCTGTGCCCGAAGATTGAATCTCTGAACCGTTTTGGGGAGAAAAGATTGGTGTAGGGTTAATTTTTTGACAACTGCGGTTTTGGATAATCAAAACATCCAAATGAAAGGCGGCAGGAATATTCACCTTGATGGATATAAACATCATCACCTGAATTTTTCCTGTCTGTGGTTACTTCGTGAGGAGCGAGCGGTAGACTGGTCAAGTTCAGAAGTTCAGTGTTTTGTGCGAAGATCGGTACACATAATATTCAAATTTGTTTCTTTGGATTGGTTAATTGTGTGTTTATGGTGAAAACCCGTAAAGGTTTACATTTATTGAAAGAAGTTTTTCAAAGTATGTTTACATACAAATATGTCGCAGGTGTTGGATGAGCTGTCAACCTATAAAGTCTTTGGAACCACACCTCCACGCCGTTGGTTCTGAATCATACAAAGAACGATGAGGTAAGTGATGTTTTGGGACCCGCAACACCTGACACAATTAATTCCAACAAATGGACGGTGAGGAAACAATGAGAAAAGAAACTTTTAAAATTTGCAGATCTTTTGCCACGTTGAGAATTGGTGATGTGACTGATAACCATACATGGATTATTGAGAAGTTGACGGTTCGTTGTGTTCAATATCTCCTGATTCACGAAAAAGTGTTGGTTAAACCCATTCGATAGTATAACCCACGATCTATATACCGTAGAATGAATTAACGGAATATTGACTAACATATTACAGCATAGCAAGTATCTTATCATCTTGCATTATGAGTATTTTAATAATACATTTGCTTCCAACGTTCATCACTTCATTACAGGTTTAACTTCATTAACATAACATTAACTTAATTAACATAGACCCATGGTGATCCTACTTGATCTACGATCTAGAAAAAATTAACCCGAACAATTATATCATAATAATCAAGCACCGAGAGGGGAGCCGCATAAAGTGCGGTGAGCTTGCATACAACCTCAGTTTCATAATTCCGTCCCATGAGTTGCATTTCGCTCTTGCGAGTAGCCTTATAGCGGTAGTAGTCGCATACTTGGCTTGATTTACTGCTTTGATAGCAACTAGATCCCCAGAAGGACTACAACTGAATAGCCCACCGCTATAAGCTTCTGACAATTGGTCTACTTGGTATAATTAGCTTTTTCTGTATATCTAATTGAAAGATATTATTCATACTGACACAGCTTCGAAAATTAAAACCAATGATACTGAATAGAAATTGTGTGCTACGGCCCTCGATTCAGTACTATTTTATTTAGCGCGTGTACTAACAGAAAAGTTGACAAATTTCGATTCGCCAGAAAATCATTAACTCAGAATGCGGAAATAAATTCCTGGCGTTTTGCGGCGTAGACTCACAAAGTAATTTAATCCAAAAGTTAATAAATGGAGTCAAAATCGCTACCATAATAATATCCACATTAACAAGGTAATAAGTAAATTGTTGTTGAAAATTCACATCCACTCCGTACCAGAATTTTATTAAGGGGTAAGAGTAATGGGACGTCTGAAAAGCGTTCATTAAAACAAAATATTCATATACCTCTTACATGAACCACAATAAACACTAGTTTTTTTTCGGTGAAGCTATTTCAGAGAATAATTAGAAAATAAAAAATAGGGGTCCCCCAACGTATATAGCTTTCATTCTTATCTGGTAGAAAACTTATATTTTACATTTATTTTATTTGGTAATTCGTCGGCTATACATACAACTTGCCGATAGAAAAATCTAACAAGGAAAAAAATGGAAAATTTACTCCTAGTAGAAAAAAATACTCAGAAGGGCGTGAGTGCAGCGGGCTCCCAACCTAATCAGTCCAATTTCCCTATGTACTCATAAGGAAGAGTTTTACGAAACGCCAATTACGGATTTGCCCATCAGGTATATAATCGTTCTGTCCGCCTTTAATATGTATTAATCCCGGTACTTGATACCGTCAACTAGACAAACTAACGACCCGTCAGGTGATCCAACTCCCACGAATTGACGGTCAGTGCCGTTGGGAGCCCACCTCAGTCTGATCGATCCGAAATGCCCGAGAAATTCAACGTTGCCGCTGGACAAAATCTTCAACAACTGAATAAGTCATATCACATCATATCCAACTGCAGTAGCCACTCAAAGGCTTCGAGAGGTCACAACTTAATCTGAATTCCATTCGACCTGAAGAGAAACCAAAATCCTCTATATGTGAGTTAATGCATTTCACCTAATCCGAATTCACTTGTATTGTCCCCGTGTAATTCAATTCATAAAATCACAATGGCATTGTGAATTGATCGGACTCTACCCGGAATGTTATCAATCAGCTGAAATAAATATGACATTTCCCTTGAAATTCATCCAAGCCTTGTCATCTATTTTTGTTAGATAGAGTGATTAAATATTTACCCGTGACTTCCCTCGAAAATAGATGAAATTTAGACTGCAAAGCGCAGCAAAAAAAACCAATAATGTACATGAGTGACATAAGGTCATACCTCTATAGCATCGCAATTGGTACAAGGATACACTTGTTGCCATAAGTTCATCAGACATTGTCAATAGTTGCAAGCCCGTCCTACATATTGATTGCCACGCAGTTGAACTAGAACGGACGACGAATTTCAACGCATTAAATGTGAACTGAAAAACATCCGCACAAGAAGGAAGAGGAAGTCTCAATTTAATACTAATATTTTAGTGATGAAACATCAGCATCAAATTGCAATAATGCTTCTTATTGGTTTTGAAGACAAAATTATACTTCGAATATCAGCTTTCAATGAAATTAGTAAAATTATTAGGGACTCACTTCTGGAATTACCTACCATTTATATGAAACTTTCATCTTTTTTATTACGGAATAATCAGTTTAATCGTAGACTATTCAACAAAATGATCATTTTCAGGTCTGAAGAACAACAAAAGTTATAGAATATTATGAAAATTGGGACACACATTTTTGTTCGCTTCCCTATATGGAAAAGCTATTCAATTTTCAATTCTCATAGATTAAGTCTTCTCGATGTAATTGAAATTTTCATGATAATTTGCCATGAAAAAAAGGAATTATCTTGATTTACTGAGTTGAACACCAGATCACATGAACAAATGGATTTCGAATTATATCCAAATTCAAATTCACAATATTGAAAATTTCAATAAAAATGTTGCTTGAAAATCAAGGAACCTCAAACATTGTAATATGATTTGCCGCAACAACTAATAAACAGTGTTTGTAAATGCCATAAGTTAAATTTTCAAATGCCGAATATAATGCAACTATTTTATGTTCTGTTAGAATCTTAATAATTCGGGCAGTAGAAAAATAAATCTTTCGGCGATCAAATATTGACGGTCATTTTAATATCAGACTCTATTTGAATATCATTGAGTATGGAAAAATAGTATAACAATACAATTCAACAATAAAACGATTTAAAATTCCACGAAGTTTATTGAAAATATAATCGAAGAATTTCAAATGCGGTATACTATATTAATCTCAATGAAATGCCAAGATCTCCAACATTCAATACTCTCTTATCAATCCGATGTATGTAGATAATCACCTCATTTCCTAAAAGATACACAATTTGCAATTAACAATTTTCTTATCTACGAATCATGCAATTTTTGGGTCTCACTACTATTGTACTTTATCAAGATCCCAAACCAGACCAGAGAACTCCACCAATCATCCCTAAAAAACCCAATACTTTCTAATTTTTCCTCGCCCTCCTCAAATTAAGATCAATATTTCCATTTCAAGACAAATAATTCTTCCGTAACTTCTTCCAAAGTCGAAACGAAGCACTCACTCAATCCCGACAATCGAAACGTCAAATCCTCCCGAATAAAAATCAATGCATCAGCCAACCAACAATGAGCCCTCCAGCAGTATTTCCCCAGAATGCCCGCAAGCCCAAAGAAATCAGGGCATTGTGAAACAGGCAAACAGAGTAAAAATATTTAAATGAAACAGCGGCACGCCAGCCCGTGAGGGTACAGGATCACTCCTTCACTGGAATATACATGCGTGACGTCATGCACCTTGTCCCAATAATCAGAAGGCATGACGTCAGAATCAAAAAGTATGAATCAGGATGAACGAAACGTAGCAAGTCAGGAGGGCAGTCGGTGGTAGAAGTGTTTATGGTGTCAATCGGCGCATGGATACGAATGCTGGTGCAAATGTTTGCTACCAAGAGAGACAGAGCTAAGGCTGAACGGGGGAGTGGGTTGACAAGTAGCTGGTGTGGTAGTACACTGCTGAGACAACGACGTCGTTTCGCATTGCAACGTTTGCCGGTATAACTTGAAACACGTACACATTGCCCGAAAGGTTGGCAACAGCTTTTCGGTATCATTAGATGGTGTATGGAGACGCAGCGATAGTTGCGCAGTAAATATTGGCCTCGCGTGTGGTAGGTCTTGCCGGACGGACTGTGCTCGAGCGCCGCAGGATCTCGGCCTCACTGTAAAACCCCGCCGAATGGCTCAACCAGTCTAGTCCCCTTCGTCGACCTAAAAAGCCCGAAAACAACCATAAAAGGGATTAGCCAGATCAAATTAACATTCAGGGGGAATAAGGAAAGCTCAAGAACGACCTAACAGTGAGTTATGAACATCGGTAGACGCCGGTTCCCGATGATTGTTTGAGGACACGTGTGTGCAACGGACATTCGGGTGCTTTTGGATTGGAATTAGTTGACCGCAGAGTGAGTACATTTTTGTTTTAATGAGTGGGGGCTCCTGTGATGACACTTTTTGGATTTACCGGGCTGAATCGAATTGGTAGAGAGTTGAACATCGTGATCAATTGGCCCATGCGAGAAGCTGCGAGAAATTGAGAGTGGTTTAATTTTCAAAAGTGTACGGGTCATTGACGTATGCAGAGGATTACTTGCAACAGGTATGTCAAAATTATTTCAATGGTCTATTGAATTTATTTGATGTTCCAGGATTGTTTTATTATGTACTGCTCTTGTTAGCTACAATATATTCGATAAAATGTTGCAGTCAATGCTATCGATCGCGGCAAAACTTTTATAATCGGTTGAATGCAGAAACGGAGTACTTTCGACTGGTTGCGTGTAAACGAACCAGGATGTTACAAATCCCCGTTTCAGTATAAACTTGGATGAGGTAATGCTCCTTTTTCGATAAAACTTGACTAATCATCTGCTTCGCGTTGTGTGTCGATAAAGTAAAAAGTGTGAAGAGTCATTGATAAAATAACGTATGAGCTATGATAATTGAGTGTCACATACGCAAAGCTATATTTAGTGCAATAATATCGATTAGACAACTGGACTAAAAGTACTTGATATCGAAGATCGTCTGTATGTTCTATTGATTGCAGAGAAAATATTTGCCGGTGGTACCTCCATCATCCTGAAATAGTGTCTATTTATTCACTAACTTGAGTATACGAATGCAAACGTTGAAACAATGACTATTAAGTCATAATAATAGTTCATACGCTGTAGTCTACATTACCCAGTTTCGTCGTTATCACCGTGATGAATGTATTCTCATTTCGATTGTTACCGGAGATGAGAAAGATACTGACTTAGCTCAGAATTAACTTTCGCTGATTATGCTATATACTACACTCATATATGTCTTCTCTACCATCTCGCTCACTATCTGTGCTTTCGAAATATCAATATCTACCGCTTTAGCCCCCTTTGTTGTCAACTAATCCCAAAGATCAATTAGAGATCTGAACATTCGACTGAGAAAAGCCATGTCTGAATCAAGAATGTTGTTCATACAAACGAAGTTATTCTCATCACATAACTTAGCAAAAATGAGATTTAACTGTGGAATTTGAAAAATCCTATTCTTTTTACTATAAAAAATGCCAATTTCAGTAAAAGTCATCGCTCAAATATGAAGTCGATATACGTATATGAACCCACTAGCTGGTTCCGTAAGTGGAAGTATGTAGACGATTAAGACACTACACGTGTTTACCAACGAGACTGTTTAGTCCCCTAACTTTCAGTAATTCAGGGTTGAATGATTTTTCTTCGATACGATCTCATAACATATTCTTATATCCAATCAATATATGAGTAATTAAATTGTAAAGAAGAACAGTTTCAATGCATGCAATTTTCGACATCCAATATTTTGTATCTCTCCGATACTTTCAATATGTGAATACTGAATGGATGGAACGATATCATAACTACTAAAAGTTTACCTGAACTTCATAATGAAACTGCCGTAATTGCGCTTCCTGTTCAAGTATAGAAATTATTTTTCCGGAAAATTATCTCCCCATATTAGAATATGCATATCCAAACGAACGATTCGGCTAAGTTAGAACTGACATTTGACTTGGTGTACGTTTTTATGCTTTAATTCTGTGAATATGGTAGTATGTTACGGTAGAAGCGGCTCCACGTGTTCAAATACTATATTTCCCTTCACAGCCGGTCACCCTAGACAAGACATGAATTATTCTGTTTCGCACTTGGCAATGTTACGATTTCAAGTTATAAAAATACCACTCAACAATATGTGCATCAATGCCGTGATATCGTTAATGTATTTGAGATTATTTACACGGTCATCCAGGCTGTCCACAATATTTCTTCATAGGCAGGTCCCATTCACAGCCACTGGAGTGGAAATCTCTAACGTGAAAGGAGATATGAAAAATTGAGTGTAAGCGCCTTTTATTCGCACGTATAAAGGATGCTGCGATTTTATCGAATTTTTTGCACACCGTGGAAATCAGTGCATTTGGTGAAAACACTTTTAACCTAATCTTACTGGAGAGGATAAAATACGAAAACTGTCTCGTGAGTTGCTCGCCGGGGTAGATTCATATTCCTTTGTGTATTCCAAATGAAGTTTCCAAACTATACAACTTCATCAACCTTATGCTGAGACTTTGCAGCTTGCGCTCCATTTCTGTCAGTGAGTAATCGAAGTCAAGTCTGCCAGATGCAATTGCGTTGAAAAGGGGAAGTACCTTTTCCATGGTTATGGCTCGATTGAATTTCATTATGAAGTTATTAACAGGTTGAGCCTACTCGACAGAAACATGTACGTATAAGGTAAATTTCCTTCAGATTCCTAAAAAGGTAAATCATCTTTATAGCAACTTCTATTTTTTTCTCTGAGAATTGATACCAAGTTGTTTTATTTTTGCTTGTATCTTGTAGGAAATTATATATTTAGGGTCGGAAACTTGTTGCATTCAATGATTTTCTCGTATCAAGGCATAAAGATTTGAAATTCAGTATGCTGCGATGGGTGTACCTTCCCCTCATCTTCCCTATTGAAGATATAAAATTATATAATTTCAAATAAGTTCGAATGAATACAAATCAACGTGGCAAAGTATAAGGAAACCTCACCAGTACTTAGTGTTACCCAGGGTTCGGGACGGGGACCCAGCTGGAGTGAACCCCACAAGATGGCCCACGGTGTAGAATGGTGCACATTTCTCATCTATCAAGCTATTCACCTGTTTTAGTCCCACTCGATTTGATTGAGGATTTTATTTAGTTAGGTATTACGTGGTGAATTTATTCGGTTTCACAGAAAATTTGTGAGGGGCAGCTATACTTTCTAATGACCGATAAAAGTCCTACGATATTTATCAAAAATAATGTTGAAATACAGATACAATTTGTCATTTTTAGTTTCCGGTAAAGGCGCTAAAATTTTTCAGTATTTAGCTTTCCTTATTTTGATCAAAATTAATGTAAGATAATTTTAAACATTAAAAAATAGGAGTCCCCTAACGCATATGCGTTCCACTCATATCTGACAGAAATTTTATTCTTCATACGATATTTTCTAGCAGTGTGTTCACAATTGGTGAAACTCAGTGTATTCAATGACAAAATATTGAAAGAATGATTGCATCGACAACAACCGATTTTGTAACTTAAGCAATTCTCCAAAAAAGGCTGGAGGAATTTACTCGTGGAAATCAAGTGTTAACCTAGTAAAGATCTATCGATCACGATACATTGGTTTCGATCGCATTTGGCATGTAGATTTAGGCCAAGTCAATACCTATCGATCGTGATCAAAATCATTCCGATCGCATTATGCGTCCTCGCGGAAGCGTGAAGGAAAGGCAGCGTCTACACACACACACTCAAACCCATACACACATACTTTCAGTGCGACACTATCTCATATTTGAGATAACCTAAATCGGATAGTCTGCTTAGATCGTCAATATAGAATTTGGTTCATTTCTCCATATAAAGTTGGTTAATTTCCTCGAAATAAATATTTTCTACTTCGTTAAACGTTCTTCTGATTATTTCTGCCAACCGGATTTGGCCTGCCCCGGGGCCAATTAGGGCTCCATATTCAATAAAATGAAGTACCCCCCAATAAAATATCAGCGCTTATTTACGTCTAGCGTTTTCAACTCTACCTTTAACTCTGCAATTTTTTTTTAACCCAGGGTAGGCCACATCAGATACCAGAAATAATTTGTCGAATACCACTCTACCTCCAAAATTAATCGGATATTCCCTCATGTTTTCCTGCGTATAAACGATCGGGAGAAGTTTTGCACAAAAATACCTCCCGCTACGCGCTCGGGCTTTTCATCTGCAGAACTTCTCCCTCTCGTTGCTACGCACTAAAACAATCAAAGAATATCCGATAATTTTAGAGGTCTTGTAGTATTACTACTGAATATATAATTTTGATGCCACAGGCGCCCAGAATCCTGCCATTCTAATCGCGGGATTCGGGCTCTGTGACGTACAATTCTGTATGCAACACGATCGTTTTGAATTTTCTTGCTCATGGGATTGTAACATTCAGATGGCTCACAACCCCCCCACACGTTACAAAACAATTATTTTTCAGAGTGCCCTGATATTCTCACTGTCATATAGTTACTAGTATCTTGCAATTACAAATTCATAATAGATCAACCCTAAATATAAAAGTGTACACGGCGACAATAATAGCCTATTTACATCATCCTATCGACTACTAAGCTCCTCACGACATAATGGAGAACGGGTCTCATTAGATCTGGATCAGGTTGCCTGATCTGCGAAATGCGGGCCATATCGGATCATCATACCCTCATGGCACTCACTGGCTCCAGACCTGAAGGATGTCTCCTCAAAGCCTGATCCGGCTAATATGAAGTCGTTTTTTCGAATAAAAAATTACTATGCTTAATGATTAATTATTGATGGAAAAGATAAACTTTAATTTGTATAGTTGATGATAACTGTCCCTAACGCTGAATTGAAAAAGAAAAAAAATCAATGCGGGGTCAAGTATTTTTCATTTTAACCTTTCGAATGGAATTTTAAATGCTAAATTTGTCCTCAGCGTAATGATGAACGATCGATACCTCAGGAATTTAGACTGGAGTTGTCGCTTTGAGAACGGGGAGACTGCATGCCAAATACTGTCTATCGAACAGATGGTGAACTCACAAGCATCTCAACTCTATAGATATTCAAGAATTCACCGACTCCAATCAATAATCGAAATCACGACTTAAAACGGTGGGAAAAATTGCATTTGCATACTCCATGGATCGTATATCTAAAAACTATTGCTTAAAAGTGCCCCGAAGATGACGGAAATTTTGAACGTTGAAGTCTACAATAAATCCTATAAATAAATAAATTTTTTTAGTAGCATTTTGATTGAATATATGCTGAATCAGCTATTAATCATAATTAAACGATTAAACGACTTACCTACAAGGAAGTTCAATCGTAATTATATGAAGCGCCTTTTCCGAGGAGATCTCAGTGACTATGTAGTACCCCATCGGTATACCGATGTCGCCACAACCTTTAAAGTAGAGATTTTTTCTCCCTAGAATGGCTCGACTCCTTGGGCCAGCCCATGTGAGCCCTCATTATTTGAAAGTTGTCATAAGGATAGGGATTGTCTCAACTGAGACAGGGAAAGTAATTTCAGGGTGGGTGAGATCTCCTCGGAAGAGGCGCTTCATATAATTACGATTGAACTTCCTTACAGTGTAACGTGACATTTTCTAGGGGGGTCGAAAATGCCAGCTACCTTCGGCCTACCTCCCTGGTGTGAGATCAAACGACAAAAAAAAACAAAATGAACT
>JAPYZN010002566.1:0-11515 GCA_030522865.1 Psyttalia lounsburyi | reverse complement strand
CAATAGTTTTTGAGATATCGTCAAAAGAGTGTCGACTTTGGTCAAAATCGGAAAAATGGAAAGGGTCCCCCCTTTGATTTTTTGGCATTTCAGAATTTCAGGCCAGGCGGCCGACTGGCCGGCCAGCTGGCCGACCGGGGATGTCCAAATCTCGATTTTTTTCAAAGAAAATGGCCCCTGAGCAGACGGTTTGGGGGTTTTTGACCTTTTTTGGCCGGTTTTGACCCTTTTTCGGCTTTTTTTCAGTTTTTTCAATTTTTCAGCACGTTATCGTTGTTTTTGAGAGTTTTTGAGCGCTGAGGGGGTTCTAGGGGTTTCTGCTTTCGTTTTTGGGCCCTTTTGGCATCACTTCCAGGATATTTTCAGCCCTTTATCGACTTTTAGGGCCCTTTTTTTTAATTTTTGGCAGAAAACTGCCCATATCTTGAAAACTATCAGGCGTAGCAACAAAATTCGAACGGATTTGAAAAGCGGAGGAAATTTCCGATCGATACAGCTTCTCAGATTTTATTTTTAGTGATTTTTTGACCTCTGGGCCCTCCCAGAGCCCAGATTTGAGCGATTTTTGGCTGGCTGAACACATTTTCGGCGATATCTCCAAAACTATTGGTCCTATCGCCCTGGGGTTTGTTTCATTCGAAAGCTGAGCTCATTTTGCACCGATATAGGGTATTCGGAAGTTTGTAAATGATTTTTTCACCCTTTTTTTGGTAATTTTATGAATTTCAGAAAAACTGTAAAAACGGTTCGAAAAATCAGTTTAAAAATTTGGAAATACCCTATATCGATAGGAAATGAGTTCAGCTTTCGAATGGCGTCAACCCCGTGGCGATAGGATCAATAGTTTTTGAGATATCATCAAAAGAGTGCCGATTTTAGTAAAAATCGGAAGACTGGAAAGGGGTTCCCCCCCCTTTGACAGAGAATTCGAATCTGCTTGAAAGTAAAATTAAAAATTCTAATCTGCTGTAAAAAAAAATTTAATCGTTCGTATTTATCTCTAAAATGAATTCTAAATTTTTGACCTTTTTCTATAAACAAAACCGATGAAATATAAAATAGAGAAATAAATCTCAATGGACACCCGAGAAATGTACATACGCGCACTGAGTGCCCGTCCAATTCTAGTAATTGAATAAAAAAAAAGATCTGTAGAGTGGACTTTCGGGGGAGTTTGCAACTGTCAATTTGTTTATTACAAAAAAATATGGAGGGTTGGAACGGCTGGGGATTCGTCATTTCTCGGGATGCACGAGTGATGATAAATCATCGTGCAATTACGGTTAACTCGGGATGAAAAAAAAATTAACACGTGGAATATTCTATTTTTGAAATTCTGATGATAACATTGACGACGATCTCCGAGCAAACTTGTGCAAAGTTTACCTACGCATTTATAATTTCATGACGCACACAACGTCTGTTGTCCTGTAATACACATCATGTAACCCATATTCTGGCTCGCAAGGCCGACTCAGCAAATTGATTTTATCTGTGATAATGAGAAAATGGCGTATTGTTTTCTGAAACTATTTAAAATGAAAAAAATCACCGATTGGGAGTCGCTAATGTATACTCAAGTCTTTTTTTATGTTATGAATGAGTCAATAATGAGACTCGCGGGTATTTTTCAGTGATAATTCGTCGGGCAATGTTGAAAATTTATCACCGGAATTTTGTCGAGTGATAAATTTAAACGGATTGAGTCATTCAAAATTGACAATTTTTTTTGGAAAAAGGAAGGGAAATTGCAAATTTTTATTTCATTAATCCGTGGAGATGAAATGAATTTTACGTATGTGGATAATTATTTTAGACATTCGGACAATTCTCGTTTTTCTTCTGCCGAAAATTTGGAAATGCTGCGGATTTTTCGGTTGAAAAAAAGGGAAATTGGGTAATTTTCCTTTTTTAATTAAAGTCAATATCCTTCCTCGAAAATTAATTAATTAATTAATTGTCCATAAAATGTCAATAAAAAAAGTTTCGGTTCAGTAGCACAGAAAATATTAAATCCAATGCAATTACAGTACCAAACATACAATATACAATTACATATAAATGAAATACAAAACAAATAAATAAAAAAAATGTTAAAACCAATTTTTAAGCCTTAATTTACAATTTTCTCAAAAGCCTCAATCTTTGCGAGACTTTGTTATTGTTAATGCATTACATTTAATTATTTAAGCTACAATCATTCTTGTCAGTTACACAAATAATATAATAGGTTTTATTTTCTCAAAACGATGTGCCCTATAATTCATTGAATTATCTTATCAGTCTCCTTAACCGCGTAATTAGTGTAGAAGGGAGTGAATAATAAACTGGACGTCGAGAATCACAAATGATCGAGCAAATACGCAACAACGCACGTAAGCACTGCAAGAATCATGACTCACTCGAATCGTGACGTCATTAATATGTGTACGAGGAATAGGGGGCAATCGCCGGCGAGAGCAACGAAAACACATAAAAATAACTCGGATTGGTCGCTTCCTGAGCCCGTCGGGTTTAGATATTTGAAAATATTATGGAAAAGACAGCAAAAAATGCAAACACTTTAATTACCTCGACTGCAAAAAACATTATAAAAGAACTTGGGGGAATTCTCTGGAGAATTCTATGTGAGGATTTTCCTTCCAACGACAAATTATTTCTCTTTTTCAAAAAAATTCTGAAGTTTGAGATTTCGAGTTATTTTTCTACAGAAATTACTCAATATCAGGGATTTTTTTTTTCTAGAAAATTTTAATTTATTGTTTACAATATGTCTAGAATATTCTCCCGAAATTTTGGGATGATCCGAGTAAAATTTTAAAATATAGGGGCTTCAGAAGTTCCGCCCGTCACTTTAATCGCGTTTTTCTGGAAATTCGATTTTTCAAATCCGCAGACACGATTTCTCAAAAAGTTATCAACCGATCGTCTTCAAATTTTTCAGACTTCTTCAATATAATATTTTCTCGTTGTGGAGCAAAGGATTTTTTTTTGTCTATTATAACTAATTTTTCAAGGTCATAGAGAGTGAAAATTTGAGTAAAAATGGGACTTTTGGTTCCCAACTCCGCCAAAAATCCAAATTTTAATTTTAATTTTTTTCCTCCATTCAAGCACGAGCTATAAGCATCTACTAAAGCGAAATGTTTGGTTTTTTTCATTTCGGATAAATTTTCCATGAGTTATCCTGACTACGCCGAGAGAACTTTTTTCCGAAGGATCACAGCTCCCAATGGCTGAATTCTCAATATTTTCAATTAAAATTTGACAAGTACTCCTCAAATACGCATCTATATTTAATATAGTAAATTATTTGAATAGAATTTTTCATTCAATATATCAAAAAAAAAATCGTAAAAATATGCTGTTTAGAGCTTAAATCGTAAGCAATTATAAATTCTATAACAGCAAACTCAGCAATTAGAAACTTCCGGTTAGTACCGATATTATCACGATTATCAACCCTCTAAAATTTCATGCATCAGGAGGTCTACGCAGCAACGGGCTCCACGTGTTTATCGAAACTTGATACGTAAATCGTACGCATACCGGCAGCTCATTCATGGTTTCATTCACACTTCCCACTATTTTCTTTCCTCTCTTTGTATTTTCACTCTAATCTGTTTGTCGATTCGTCGAATGACACCTGCTCCCACTTTTATCGCTGGATGATTTATCTGAAGAGGATAAGACCCATTCGTTTACAATTCACCAAAACATCTGGAGGGCGGAAGAGTTGAAATTGTTACATTTTGCCCCTTATTTTATTGCCAAAAAAAATTAATTTCACAGACCGATTGAATTTGAATTACTTGTAAAGACAATAAAATATCGGACTCCACTGCCGCCTACAATTCAATGGAACAAATTTTTTTTGTCGTCAAACAAGAAATTAATATTTACTCCCAAATTGCGGTTTTGATTAATTGAAAATTGAAGACTTTATTTAAAAAAAAAATCTGACTTCTGTGTATTTTTATAAAATTAAATCGAAGTGGGCCAAATTTTTGTTTTCCATCAAAAATTTATTAGGGCCACTTTTGGAATAATTCGTCTTATAGAAATAAATGAATGATTGCTCCCCTACCGTCTCTCAATAGTAATCATTTTAGTATACCTTCAAATCATTAATTTCCGCCCCTTCGGGACACGCCGATCACTCGGTCTGAGGTCAATGCACTCTCTCAGACCTAAAAAACAATTTTTGAAAATGCTCTCTCATTTAATTGCTCTCAGAGCCACTATTTCCCGGAAAATCTGGTGCGAGGAATCCGCGGGAAAAATCAAAACTTACCTAATCACAATATCGAACCTTGGGGGGACACCGCGGCTCATGAACAAGATAATCCTCCGCGATATTATTCCCTATTATTTGTCACTATTTCCAACACCGTAATGACTAGTTGACTTGCAATGAAAATACGGGGAAACTAACGATAAATATTTCCGGTCAACCAGAGATTTTATCCACTTCTGGCGCGACTTCCATTAGAAAATTATAAATAATAATAAACCAATAATTTTGACAAGAATATTTTAATAATAATTTCAGCAAGAATGTTCTAAGTGTTTTGTCTAGCTTTCAGAGGTCAACAAAAAAAATTCAGAATTCCAGCTCAAGAATTTTTTTAAACGTCCTCAAAGGCTGAGAAAACGTCTCTTATTTCTTAAATTCTTGAGCAAGAATTCTCCTGGATAATTTTTTAATCCAAAGCACATTAATCTCGAGGAGGTAATGATCAAGATCAACATGTGGTGACGTCGAAAAATATTCAAAATATTGAGCTCGAAATTAGTTTGAGTAAAAATTTCTGTAAAAGTGCTCAAAGGCCAACAGAAAGCCTGTAATTTCTTAAATTCTTGAGCAGGAATTCTCATGGATATTTTTGTATACCGCAGCACAATAATCTCGAGGAGGTACTGAGGAAGAACACCATCATATGATGTCAAAAAAAAAATAAAAACATTGAGCACTAAATTTGTTTGAGTAAGAATTTCTGTAAAATTGCTCAGAAAAGCCTCTCACTTCTTCAATTCTTCAGCAGATTTCCGGACAAAGTTCATGAGTATTTTTTAGACCAAAGCACATTCATCTCGAGGAGATAAACGAGGTAATGAAGATCGACATGTTGTGACATGGAAAGACACTAAAAAAATGGCGTCCCAAATTTGTTAAACAAATCCGAGGAATTCCTTCGCTGACGTTCGTTACCGCTCAAACCGAGTATTGAGTGTTTCCGGTCCTTCGGGACATCTCGATCATTCGGTCTAGGGTCGATACACTCTCCCACAGCGGAAAAAAAAAATCTCAGGAATTTTCTTCCAACTAACCACCCTCGGGAATTTTCCGGAAAATTTCCGGAAATCGGAAGCCGCGTAAATTCAAAACTTACCTAATCATAATATCTAGCCTTGGGTGGACACTTCAGCTCACTCGTAAACAGGATAATCACCCACAAAATATTTTCCCCCAGATTTTTCCGCTTCTGCAGTAGTCGCGATTCACTCACCGATTTCGGCACTCGATAAAGGCCAACGAAAAATGATGTATTGAGATGAACTGGTGGAGAGCTAACTCGTGCGTGTCAATCATATGCGATAACTAAATAAACTCAGGAAGGGGTCACTTCGTGACGACTACGACTGTCAATGTGGATGGAGCACCGCAAGCTCTTCTCTACCTCAGGGACGTCCATGGATTGGGCCCTCGGATCGGGCACCCCCGCTTCACCAATCGCCATTGCTACTTCATTTTTTTACTCATTATTTTGTTCTCTCCTTGCATTGTACACTCGACTCGGTGCACCTTCCACTACTGGCGCGAAACAGACTCCGAGAGCCCAGTCGGAAATCGTGTCTGGATTGAACTGTCATAACTCATTAAAACAATTTTTTTTGTCAACACAAATCTACCGGTTACTCAGCAATTGAAGTAATTACGAGGGCTACTTATAACTGATATTATCAATTATGAAGATTGTAATTCAGGGTAAGCTTTTTTCGTGCGGAAATTCGGCTAATAACACATGATTTTTTAAATTCAATTACTTGAGTTTTTCAATTTGTTAAATTCTCGTTTTCGGTGGATTTATTTAAGGCTCAGGAAAAATATGGAATCCGAAGTTCAAGTGAACATTCGAGGGGATTGCAAATTTTTAATCTGGAGAACGACGCGAAAATTTTGAAAATTATTTTCATTTTTTTTTTATTTGGTGGATTCTTCGCTTGAAGTATTGCAAAAAATAATGTGGGATGGATTTTTATGTGTGTTATTATTATTATTATCATTATTTGTAACGAGGTATCACTGAAATGGCTGTACAAGAGTGGATGAATTAATAGGGTCAACTAATTCGAAAATTCAGTGTTAATATTCAATAGTCAGAGAGTCATATTGGAATTTAAAAGTCCAGGGAAACTGTCACTTGTTGAGAATATTCAAGACATGCACTGAATAAAATTAATTTGGACAATGGAGATTTAGTTGCTACAAGAGAGTAGTTTCTTGTAAATTTAAAAACACGTGAAATTTCTGGAGTAATTATTTTGCTCTCACACTGAGAGAAAAAGGTCTTGAACCAAGTTTGCATTATCTCGGAAATTTTATGGGATCTTTTAAAGATTGTCAACGAAAAGAGGATTCTATCATCGATAAGCATTATTTTAATTATTTAAATTAATTATACATCCAGCTTTTTTTCCACAACGAAACTTCCTCGTCAAATTTTAAAGAAAAAAACAGCTCTTCAAGTCATGGGCATAATTTGACTGTATTTCTTATTGCTGAATTTTCAAGAAAATTCTAACAGTTCACTGAGAGAAAAAAATACTTTTGGCAATGACGATTGACTTGGTGGAAGAAAATATTTTCTTGTCAATTTAAAAACACGTGAAATGTCGAGATAATTTATTTTGCTCTCACCCTGAGGGAAAAGTCTTTCTCCAAATGTCGATTCTCATGGCTCGAGAAAATCATTAACTGTCAGCATGAGTCTTCCCATAAATTTATCTAGTTCGCATTAGATAGATTGACGACTCACCTTGTCCAACTGAAAAATTCTCGTTGCGATTGCTCGATGACGACTTTCATTATGACTCCAAGCGTACCTAAAATTGAACTTAAAAAACACGTTCTTCGGGCAAGTCATGATTTGATACCCAACAATTGTCAAGAGAATTTTTTTTTATCAATTTTTTATCAACTTTGGCGAACGTAATTTTTCCTCTCGGTGTGTACCGGAAATTTTCGCCGGAAACTCCTCGACAATGAACAATTTAACCAATGACAAGTGATTCCCAGGCATCTCCCCCAAAGAATTCCGATAAAATACAACAGAATTGTTCTTGTAGTGCGTATGCAATGCTTCTCCATACAAATTTAAATAACTGTAAAAGAATTTAAGCCCACTTTAGTCATCGGCGGTCAGAGCAATCATTCTATTTGTTCGGTTGTCGTGATATTATGAGTGATGATAAGAAAAGATACTGGGGAACATCGGCAAATTATATCCCTCGGAAGTCATCGAATTAAAAACGAATGGCTCTCACGAATCCACCGGTGAAATTATTCTCCTCGTTCATTTCATTTCTTCGCCATTAAATCCTGCCCAGATTTTTCTTCTCACAGATCAATTCACTAGAAAAAAAACACTCAATAATTACTAATTATTATTTTTGAGTAAGTCGGCATTGCGAGTAAAATACGATTTACAGCCCTCAAATCGAAGAAATCCTGCCTAAAAGCATTTGGAGTCTTGCCAGATCAAAAAATAAATAGTGTAACATATTCGCGCGAAAAAAATTTAATGGAAAACTAAAAAATAGGTTTTAAAAGAAGAAGAAAAAAATTGTAAAATCATTTTAATTCTTAATTTGTTAGAACTGCAGACGGAATAAAATTCTTAAAATTTTCTCGTTAAATACATGAGTTTCGCAGGTAAAAAAAACATCATTTTACGATTTTTTTTTCATATATTAAATAGAAATCCTGATTCAAATAATTCACTACATTAAAGATACATATTTGAAGAGTACTTTATCAAATTTTGGTTGAAAAATATAAAAAATTCAAGCATTGGGGCCTCATCGCCTGTGATCCCTCAGAAAAAGGTCTCTCGGCGCAGTCAGGCTAACTCATAACGAATTTATCCGAAATGAAAAAACCAAACATTTTCCTTTAATCGACGCTTATAGCTCGTGCTTGAACGAAGGAAAAAAAATAAAATTAACATTTGGATTTTTGGCTGAGTTGTGAACTAAAAGTCCCATTTTTTACTCAAATTTTCACACTATGACCTTGAAAAATGAATTATAATATAAAAAAAATCCTTCGGTCAACCACGAGAAAATATTATATTGAAGAAGTGTGCAAAATTTTAAGACGTTCGGTTGATAACTTTTCGAGAACTCGTGACGGCGGATTTGAAACCTAAAGTTTCGAGAAAAACGCGATTAAAATGACGCGCTAGACTGACGTGCTCTGGATGTGCAGAACTTCTGAAGGCCCTATCTTTTACAATTTTACTCGGATCATTTCAAAATTTCGGGAGAATATTCCAGTCATATTGTTTTATTAAACAAGCAAAAAAAGTAATTTTCTGAAATGTCGACAGCCATGGAAATCCTTAGAGAAACTTATTCAGACGTGTCCAGAATTCCTCTAAATAATTTTTTCCGAGCATCCAAAACCCCGCGACAATTACGAATCGGTTAAATAATTTTTCCGGACGATCTCTCGCGGCGCACAATTGGCCGGTGACAATGGGATTACCGTGACAATTCGATAATTCCCTCGCGGTACACGTAATTGAATAAAAAATATAATAATAAAAGATTGATTGTAACAAAGTGGTGGCAATAAAATTTCACGATTGTGGCCGCCTCCTTATCGTTTGTACAGTTCTTAACGTTTAGGCCAGTATCACCGCCGGACAGTGGTATAATGACCCAATTATGTCATTTACACGTTGACTCACAACGGTCAATTTGTTCATGTCCGGTGCTCCACACCAACTTCTAATAAAACATCGACATTGCCGTGTGCTGTACGTGTGCATATGAGTCGCCGATTACATTTTTACTCCTGTCACTATTTGTCAACAGCACAAGGAAAAAAAACATTGTCAATAAGTAAAAGTTGTTTCGCTCAGCCGAATGGGCTCTTTTGTTCTCGTGCACTGGGAGAAAAAAAATACTTTCGACAAAGAAGATTTACTTGGTACGGCAAACATGTTCTTATCAATTTGAAAATATGTGAAGTCTCCGGGTAAATGATTTTGCTCTCTCCCTCAGGAAATAAAGTCGTTCGGTAAGTTTCGGTTCTCTTGCCTGGAGAAAATGTTTAACTGTCAGCCTAAGTTCCCATTAAATTTTTTTTAGTTTGCATTGGACCTGGAGTTTGATGGTTTGTTTGAATCGATGAATTCTTGAATTCATGACTCGACATGGTCAACTGAGAAATTCTCGTTGCGATTGCTCGATGAAGACTCTCATTACGACTCCAGAAGTACCAAAAATTGAGCTTAAAAAATGTTACTTAGGCAAGAGATAGTGGAGTACTTAATTTCTAGTCTTCACAAAACGTAAAAATTCACTCGACACGAAAAAATCTTTTTCTACTGAAACGTTTTCTTCTCCAGAGATTTCCGAATTTTAAGAATTGAGAGGAGAATATTTTTTAAAACGAGAACATATTCATTTTATTATAAAAAAAATCCTTAAATCCCGGGCTATAAATAAACTCGATTTTTCGTCCATTCACTGATTATTTTATTATTCAATAATATTTGAATTTCTAAGTAAAATATGCAACAGTCGCAACATGAGTTTATCAAATCTTTAAATCACTTATTTATTAAACTAGTATTCACATCCTGCATGAGATGGAAATTATCGTGACTCTGTTGGTGATAAAAAAAAATGCTATGAATTTCCACGCGCGGATTTTGTAATTGACAACGAGTGACTAGTAAATTTCTGGAGTTATTTGCGGTCTCGGCGCCGTTCTCCAGCATCAGTTGTAGATATTCACGTTGGGCATACACTCGTGCATAATCGTTGCGGATATAAATCTAGAGAGAGAGGGAGAGAGGGAGAGACGGCTTTTCTCCTCCATTCATCGACGCAGTCAGTCGGCCTTTGAAGGTTGTTCGCTGGAATAGAAAATAATAATAGTAATAAAAACGAGAGACAAGCATTTGCACAAGGGTCTCGCCTTAGAATGCGGCGGAGAGGGGTACGGCGTTCCTCGGTCGACGCGAGTTCTCCTCTTGCGTTCTCCAAAAAATTTCCGCGGGTGAAGTGAAACTAGGGAACTCCAGAAAATATTTCAGGGAATTTTCACCGAACGTCTGTTAAAAATTCACTGAATTTTTAAAACAATTTAATTAAATTCAAAATTAATTGAAACACAAATGACTGGAGATGAAACATCTGATATTAATATTATTATTAATGTTAAGGGAATTAATTGCACACGGGGGAATTTTTTTTTATTCAGCTTTACTGACGAGTTCGGAAATTTTTCAAGGAAAATTAGATATTTTTTATTTATTAAGCAGTCAAGAAATTTTACTGGGATTGGACGGTAATTTTTACTGAAGCTCTTACTCGGGAGAAAACAGTAAAAGTCGTTGATGAAATAAATTATATTTTATTCCTCCAGTTTGTTAATAATTTAAGAGAATTTTAGATAGACAGAAAAGTCTAGAAAGAATTTTCTGCAAAAACCCAGAAAATTTTAGATGTTCAGACACTTCTGTAACAATTTCTTGGCTCGAACTTTCTAATTTTTTTCCCCTCGTTCATTAAAAAGAGTTACCCAGCGGAAATTCTAACTGGAAAATTTACTTATAGAATCCCCGAATAAAAGAAACTACAGAAAAAAATCGTTCTCTCCCTCGTTTGGAACTTGATCGTCTGTCGATTGCAGAATCGAGTTGCTCAGAATGTCGATTACCATTCGAGTGTAGTTCGATTTGGATCTTAACCGATGAAATCGAAAATGAATCGATATAATGGGAAGTCGATAGCCAGGGAGTTTCAGACAAGAGAAACGCATGTCCGACCTGAAGGGATCTTCCACAATCGATCACCCCTCGATAATTTTGCCCACTCGAAATTCCCCGGCAATCGATTAATTTTCGATTCCCCCCGACTGAGATCCAAATCGAACTCCACGCCCCAATTTTTTGGCTTGTCATGACTTTTTTGGAATTGTCATCTCAGCATTCCCTTCAATTCCTCCTATTAGAAAATGGGAAAAATCCAACAAATAATTCAGCTACAACACTTAATATTTCTTTTTTTATAAACTTTATTTAACCCGAGGAAGGCACGACTGTTCACGCAGACAGTGGTCGAAGGACTGAACTATAATAAAAATGAAAGACCCTTTCTGACAAACTGAAGGAAAACATTATGATCCTAGAGAACAGAACGTTCCTTCAAATTTGGACACATGTTTCGGATTAAACCGCTCTCAAGTTTGCAGTACCACCGTTCATAAATGAGTCCT
>JAPYZN010002565.1:0-14227 GCA_030522865.1 Psyttalia lounsburyi | reverse complement strand
GCCCTCGGCTCCGCCTCGGGCAGCCAACTTCACACTCGTGAAAATTCCGTCTCACTCGTAACGAAATATACTATTTCATCTCAATGTGTCGAAAAAGTATCGTTGCGGAAAAATATCGTTCCTGGGCTGTCATTATGGGGTTTTTTACTCGCGTGGAGTTTGGTGAGCCGAGCCGTAGGCGAGGCGGCCAATCATACGAGTAAAAAACCCCATAACGACAGGCCGGAAATATACCATTCTGAGTGAAGTTCTTTCGGTGAGTCTATTTTGTGAATTTAGTAGCCGAAATTAGGGGGAAATTTTCGACAGATGTTCATCAATTTTATCAATAAATAACCTAATTTATCAAATACAAAGAGTATTACATTCTCTGGAGCTCCAATCGCCGCCCACTTTTCTTGGGAATTTATTCTGTCCTCACTTTATTAAAAAATTTTTATAATTCCGCAACTGACTATTAAATTTTTCATGTTAGAATTGCTTTTTCGACGAGTTTTCGTTTGAACTTCAAATCATCGTTCCATATTTATGGCAGGGTACTCTGCATGCAACTGGCACTACATAATTAGAAAACGTCGTGTGTTAACGAGTCAAATTAATGCCGCTGTGGCCTAATAAAAGGTATATGGAACGGACGTGCTGTATTTCTCCATGAAAATGTCTCATTTCTTTGTCGCCTCTTCTAAATCCTGGTGATACCTCACAATTAATTTTTTGCTTATGAATTTTATATTTACATATTCATTATGAATATACCGAATTTTTTAAAATCAATTATCTCTAAATTGTCTTCCTTTTATGAATTTGTAATTGTAGTAATTTTATAAATTGATTTTAATTTTTCAAAAATCATCTCAAAATATCCATTCTTCATTTTAAACTCTTAAAAATGTCCAAAATGACCATTATTTTTGTATTTATTTATGTATATAAAAAATGTTCCATCAAAAAATATATTTCAATTTTTTTACAGCATTTAAAGTATTTACAAGTCTTTACCGTATTTTCAAATCTTAACTTAGTCACGAATTGACACATGTTATTGCGCTTTACACAAACGGTCTTTACAAAAATCTGGATATGTTGAAATTGGCAGAGCTCAAAAAGGAAATTCAAAAATTTCAATTACCGACTTTTGTATCAACTGACACTACGTGATATCGAAATTTTAGTTGAAACCTTTTTTATAGAGCACAATGAACTCTACAAAATGGTTGTGAACGAAAATATGCTATCCCTCTTATATTTCGAGATATTGTCGAAAAACTTGACTTTTTGTTATTTGAAAAATGAAAATTCTTGGAATTTACGATACCATACATCATATTTTATGATCTTTAATACCTAAATTCCAAGAACAATCTCGTAATTTACGTTTTAGTAATCGTCGTTTACGATCTCAATCTAAGAAAAGCAAAAATAATTTACACACTGAGAGAAAAACGTTAAATACGTCAAGTACACACGTTGTCCAAGGAAAGAAAAATCTTATAAGAAAAATGCATAAGGAACCAAAGAAAAAGATTTGGCCAAGAGTTATGTGATAGTAAAAAATATTCTTGAACCAAGGATTAATTCTTCAGCCAAAATTACGTTTTTCTCTCAATGCATAATTTACGTTATTTTTCTTGTCAATCATGTGATTTCTTTGGTAATTGACTATTTCAAAAGGGTGCATTATATTTTCAGATTTCGCACTTGACAAGAATATTTTCCCATGAATCGAGGTCTTTGGTCCATTTTTCTCTTATTGCAATGGAATAACGAATTCCCAATAAATATTCCGCGACAGGAGATCAAAATTTCAAACTCGAAGAAAAATGTTGGTAGGAAATCCTAGGAGCGATATTCCACGGAAATCTTTCACAGGTGTACCCTCCTCGGTATATGAATGCTCAGTGACACATAACAATTCATTGAGTAGTTTATCAATTCCACTAAGCCCCTTTGCAAATTCAACACATTACTCAACATCACAATAGCATTGCGCATCGTTCTCCAAGTGTTCGGCAATTGCTCTTGTCTTCGACATTTTGACATTCCCATTTCCCTTCAATGCGGTCCATCTTCACCGCGCAAGTGCGAATAATGGGCTCCAGTTGTCAGCTGCCTAATTAGAGACCCACATTTGTCGAAATCTGAGGACACGTACGGAAAATTTCTATAGAAAACCCTCTGGAGATTTCGACAATTTTTTGGAGATTTTTCCAGATAGGATTTACTATTGGTTTTCTCCAAGGATTTAGTTGAGGTCATATGGGGGTGATCTGAGGGTCAAATGTAGGTCACATGGAGGCGAAATTCTGAGATAAATATCCTATAAGAAATCCTGAAGAAAATGCTATATGAAATTCTATAGGAAATGTTTGAAATCTCCATGCGAAATCCGGTTGAAAATCGTATAAAATGTTTAATACGTGAAATACGTTTATCAGTACTCAAATCACGACAAAAATTCTGTCATAATGAGAGAAAAAACATTTTGTTTCTTTTTTTTTGGATGGAGCATTAAAATCGTTCAATTTTTCAAAATCTCTAATTTTGCTTGAAAATGATACAGAATGGTCTAAAATATAAAATACTAAATTTGATTTATTCAAATAAATTGACCACAAATTGATAGCAACACACATGGATAAATTGACCACAAATTGACAACTACACACATGGGGAAATTGACATTGGTTTAATAATTTTCATGATATTGATAACAAACTATGATTGTTTTGTTATAAAAAAAACTATGATTGTTTTCTACCAATATCATGAAAATTATTAGCCCATTTTTTTTTATTTCTCCCCAATATAATTTTTTATATTTGGAATGTTACCAACTTTTTTGCAATTTCTGCAATTACAATAGTTCTGCAATTTTCACTTTTCGAAAATTGTTATCGCATTCGATTTTCTCCAAAATTTCCAGCAATTTTGTCATTGAAAATTCAAAATATCTTCAAAAGATCAATGAGAAATGGAAATTTCAGATCCATTGACCCCTGAAACTAGATAATTACTAGAACTGCAAACAATTACCTTGAAGGTATAATTAATACTCAAAAATTAGGGACTAATCCGAAAAATTTGAAGCTTTTTTCCCTCTGGTGAAATGCGAAATTGAATAATCACAAGAAATCCTGTACTCTTCAACTTCATTTGAACCTCTAGAAAGTTTGTACATACAATTTTAATTTCCTGTTACGTATTCGAAAAAAAATCATCGCCAAATTATTATTGGCTTCTTTATACTTGCTATGTCTTCATCAACAAAGGAGTTAATATCCACTACCGCGGCATTTAAATTTAAGAAAATAATTGAGCAATGCGTTTTAAAAAGTTTTAAGATCAACTTTGTCGTTGTAATTTAATGAATTCCGAAACCTTCTATAGACATTTTTTACATTAACAGTCTGCATGCATCCTTGAAAAATAGTTGAAGTAATTGTGAATAATTTTGCAACCGATGTATTTGAATATTTCAAGACCACGTAAATAAAACTTTTCATTCGGGAATATTTTTGTTACGGGTACATAAATGTCGGTCGGTATTCTCCTATTTTAATTAATTAATTCACTCTTGAATTTCATTTCTTTATGCTTTCTTAATGGTAAATATTTGTTAATAATTGCAATAAACAAAATTTTTTTAATGTTTCCATTCGTTGTCTATTTTTCCTGAAATTAATGATGAAATTGATGATCAAAAATATACCGCCTTTCTCTTGTAAAATTGTTTATTGACTCCCAAAGTTTAATTACTATAACTTCATTTGCCTAGATTTTTTCTACGTTTTCGTGGAAATTACCACATTCTTTAGGGGAAAAAACAATAAAGAGTGTAAGGTAATGATACTGCGAGTGCATAAGCAAAAATTGCATCTCAAAGACTTTATATTTTTACGCGTTAATCCTATTCTTGATTTGTGAGAAATATAAGTACAAATATTAAAAAAATTAAAATATGTGTAGAACATTGTCAAGAAGTCCATTTTTCAACCTAAAATAAACTTGAAATATTCCAAAATCTACGCAAAGTGCACCAAATGTTTTTACAGTGAAAAAGTTTGAAAAACAAACCAAAATTTGAAAAAAATGAAAAATTTCTTCCACATCCAGCAGTTGACTAACGCGTGAACAACTAAAATTAAAATGAACTTGAAATAATAATTCTAAGTGTGAGACGAGTTCACGAAAATAATTTTCCATTTTTTTTATGATAAAGGAATATCTAAAAATTGGAAAAAATCGAAAAACTCCCTCCCACATCCAGCAGTTCAGTAACGCGTGGGAAACAGATGTGTTTCCGCTGGTAATCCCTCGGTTTACCTCAAAATTCTCCTCTACCCGTGGCATTTTCCCCGAGTTCTGCAGGAGTACGAGCATTCCCCGCGCGGAAAAAGCGAGAAAAAAAAATCCGAAAAATAGTGAGACAAAGAGACGGATGTTATTCAAGAGGGTGAAGGGGGGAGGGGGGACTACAAAAGAAACAAAGCACACGTCAAAGTTTACGAATGACCGTCAGAATGAATGAGCGAAGACCAAATGAAAAAAAAACTATTGGAAAAGACCCGAAGAAATCCCCCGATTGAAATAAACTTCGATTGTAATCTCTGACAAATTTATTTCATCTGTCAGGCGTTGCGATGGTCCGGAGATTATCAGCGGCTCGGCTCATAAACATCCGGAGAAGGACTAGATGAATTAAAACGAGTCACGCGAAGGTGGTCCTTCCAGACAAAACACTAACAGCAGAAAAAAAAAGTAACGAACGAATGATTATTAAAATTCCTGGCAACTCCTCAAAAATACCGAAAACCTTGAATTTTCATCCCTTAGAAGACTCACCTATCCCTTGTAATATCACAATCCTCTCACTTTCCTCGGACTTTCCACACCCCGAAGAACATTCTCAACACTTTTTTTCCAATTATCCGAGACGAATGATTCCTCCAATTGTTGATTTACCGAGGAAACAAAATCTTTACGAAATTAATTTCCCTGTAAAATAGTCACTTTCCAATTATCAAGATAAATCGACACTAATCACTGGGCAATTCCCCCCACAGTAATTATCCTTCCTCGATGATTAATATATTTTCAATTAATTAATTATGCAGGCGGAATTATTGCACTCCGAAAATTCACTCCGAATGGTCGATCGGCCCGGCTAGTTGTTCTCGTTGTGATGCTGCAGCCTGTGGAGTTTCTGAGCATGCGAAATGTCGCCTTGCCACCCCCGCCCGGCCGATCACGTGGTCTATCCCCACCGTTCCCCCTCCCCATTTCAATACTTTTGTCTCCGTTACGCGTTTCCCCCTTCGATGTCGCCTTTTTCTACGTCCACTTTACGTTTTTTTTATCTCTTTGGGCTCGAAATCTACGGGAGAAGCTACAATTTTGGACCTGCTGGGGAGTGGAATATTAAAAGGAGGGTGGTGGGGAGGGGATCGAGAAGGGAGGGGATATTTCAACCCCTTTGTTCGAATAATTGTCGCGTTGGCTGTCATTGCTCATTTGAGGGGAGATGTAATAACATATGTCGCCTTTAGAAGAATTTATTGAGTGATAATTTTTGAGTAATGAATTTATTTTGCGACTTATTTAAAAGGATTGGGTCTGGGTAATTCGATTTTACGTTTTTTTTTTTTCATTATTTACGTCGTTACGAATTTGTTCAACGTTCATTAAAATTTTTAATGTTTGGAATTTTAATTAAATTCAATATCAAATCATGAAATCTTATGTTTAAATTAACGAACAATTGGTATTCATTACAACAAAAAAGATACATTTATTCAAGCGGAAAGTAATTGATTTATTAATATTTTTTGTTAATTTATCATTAATAATCCAGGGAGATTTTCACATTAAAAAAAAATTATTTTTCAAGATTGAATCTGGTTAGTTCGGATTTACGATTGTTTTTATTATTTACATTGTTAAGAATTTTTTCAGAATTCATAATTAATTTATCATGATAATTAATTAATTAATTTCTCATTAATAATTGAATGACATTGCGACATTAAAAAAAACGGCAATATCCATTTGCTCCCTCGCCCCCTGTTTTTGAAGGTCAACAGATTTTTCAAATCACGAAAACTAGAAATAAATGTCCACATTCGTGTTTTAGGGAGGCATGTTGGCATATGTCGCATCGAATGGGGTTTTCTCAGAAGATTTATTATGAGATGAATTTTTTCAATACATTTCTGTAATAAGTGATATTACGTGAGCAATAGGATTATTTTGCTTTTGGATCGACCTTCGATTCATCGAGCATTTTATTTTCTAATTAGCAACAAAATTGGTTATTTTCAAGTGTCAACATTTAATTAATAATAGAGCAAAAATGTTCCATTCAAATTGCAAATCTTTACACAAAATTAACTGAAACTCTCTAAGAAACAAAAATACAATTGCATAAAAATATTCTCAGGAAACACGCGATTTGAAAACAATCTACCCTTTTGAAATCGCCATTTACGTTTTATACAAAGCGTAAATTACGCAATTGGTCTCGTAACTTACGACATTTATCCCGTAATTTGCTTAATTGAGATTATAGATAACGAAAAAAAAATATAAATAATGATTTTGGAAATGATAATTAGTAGATTATTTTTGTCATGTACGTTTTCCACATCATAAAATACGATACTTTTGCTCATATAGCCTTTTTTGTACATCTTACTGCACTCCATAACAAACGTCTATATCCAAATTTTTAGCTCCCAAAAAAAAAATTGAACAATTACAATTCCGTCAATCAATTTTTCGAAAATATCTATAAGAGAGATGGCGCATTTTTGCTCATGACTTATTTTTGTAGATCTCATTGTATCCGACAAAGAAGGTTAAGATCGATACCGAAGTTGATAATTGAGATGTTTGAATTAAGAAAATTTTGGTAAAACCCTTTTTTGTAGAGTGCAATCCGATATATAGAAAAGGTCATGAGCAAAAATATGCTGTCTCTCTAAGATTTCGAGATGTTGTCAAAAAATCAACCTACGCGACTCTTTTGTTCATTGAAAAAATGAAAATTCTCCACGTAAATTACGTAAACAATCTTGTAATTTTTTTTTTTTTGACATCCTGCACATAAAGTGGAATTTTACGCACGCTGCGCAGGCACAAACGCTCACTTCGCACACATTGCATCGCAAAATAGGATTCGATACTCGCGTGAATAGTGTTTTTAGACTCGTATATAACTTGCTTTTAGCTCGTGTTAGAACTTCCCACGAGCCCAACAGCACTTTCCCGCAATGATACCGAAATATACTATTTTGGCCCAGTGTAGAAAGTGAAATTATACGCACGCTTCGCGTGCGCAAACCGTCACTTCGCACACGATGCGTCTTGGCGAGTGGAGGGTTTATATCACGAGCCGAAGGCGAGGGATGTAATCCCACGAATCAAAAAGCACTTTTTTCACGAGTTACGAACAAAATTTTTCATCTCAATGTGTCGAAAAAGTAACTCTCCGCTTCGTGTCGAGTGACTGAAAAGTTACTTTTCCGACACAGCGTGATGAAATAGTATATTTCGTAACAAGTGCGAAAAAGTGATTTTTGGCACGCGTTACGAACAAAATTTTTCAGCTCAATGTGTCGAAAAAGTTACTTTTCAAATACACAGCGTGATGAAAAACAGGATTCGATACTCACGGGAATAGTGTTTTCTCTCTACATGGACCGAAAGTGAGCACTCCAATCTCCCTTCACTCGGTTAGAACCGCTCACTTTCATCCGTTTAGGTTCGCCTTCGGCTCGGGTCGGAATTTTGCACGTGAGGACGAATTGTCTACTGTTCCTACCTAGGTGAAAAATATACTATTTTGTCACTCAGTCCATGAAGCAACGCTTTAGGGCCCTTAAAACCCTGCCAACGGACTGAATAACAAAGGATACTGTTTGTCACTCGGCCGAAAAGAATTTCCCTGCCTCATATGCACGCAGGACGAGTGGAAGGCGAAGGCCTCATATTCGCCAGCAAAGTTCTTCACGGCCTAGTGTCAAAATGTACTATTTTAAATTCGTGGAATTATAACACTGACTTTCGACTCGTACAATAAACCTCCCACGAGTCCAAAAACACTTTCTCCACAATCGTATCGATATATACTCTTGTTCTTCATGCAAATTACGTGATTAATCTCGTAATACGATTATATATTTACGTATATTAACAATTTAAAAAGGGTAAATTATGTTTTCAAATCTCGTATGTCATGAGAATATTTTCCTGCGTTACTCGTAGTCATTCATCATTTATTATTAACTAATTTAAATATATCTAATTATAGAGCCTCACAACTGACGAATTCGATATTCAAAAATTTGAAATAAAACTGAAATGTGTTCCCTTCGTTCCACCTTTCGCACCGGATAAAATTCTCTAGCCTGCATCTCTCCTCATTTTTAAGCAGGGCATAATCCGCACGCCTGGCATCCTTTCATCCACCTAGCTTTACGGTACATTGGGCCGTAAGAATTTTTGTTACCCCCCCCCCCCCCCCGGATTTCTCTACAAACCACGAGAAAAACAATCGCTCCATCGCTCCTGTTTCCAAAAGGCCAATAATATCAATCGTACAATTAGAACACTCAATATCGGCAGAGACACTGTTTTCACCGACAATATTTGATTATTTTTTTTAATTAATTGGTCCATTGATTTTCTCGAAATTTCGCGGGTAAAAATTGCATCGTGACTCAATTTCCGCGCGACATTTTATGCTATGACTGATAAAAGAAACAATGCTTAAATTTCAGGGATTATTTCCCCCATCTGAGTTTTAGTCAATAAGAACGCAGGATTTCCCGGTCTGCGGTGGAATGGGAGTAGAATTTTGTCGTTTACTCACCAAATTCAAATGTCGCCCAATAAGAGCATGCAAATTGCCATTGCATGGTGGGTATTATGCCGATAATTTTTGGAAATACAACAGCCATTGTTGAGAAGTCGTATTAGAGAATTTTCTGCCTACTTGGACCGAAAGTGAGCATTCTAATCTGGCTTCGCTCGGTTAGAACGCTGTCTTTCGTCCATTTCCCCAGAAAAATCGTATTCAACCCTCGGGAGCGGCATCAGACAAGCATTCTCCACGTCCTTATAACCCTCGCCTTCAGCTCGGGTCGTAATTTTCCATGTGAAGATGACTTGTCTACTTTTCAACCCTAGATAAGAAATATACTATTCAACTCTCGAGCGCTCAGGCTATCTCGAGTGGAAATTTGACTCAGGCCGGGATCAAGTTCGGATCAAGTCTGACTTGATGCAAGATCAAGTGCTGATCCAGTTGTTGGATCAAATATTGATCAGTTATGGTGCGGCTTGCATATATCAGGACTTGATTGGGCTTGACAGATCCAGATTTAATCAAGCCAAACCTATTAGTACTTGAGCACCGCCATCAAAAATAATTATTGATGATAATTAATTCAAAATAAACAATGAAACTGAGTTTTTAACTTTATATCGCATTTTTTAATGAATTCCTACCTAATTACCGCTGAAAAAACCTAGTGATTTTTGCCAACGCTGGAGATCGAACCGGGAACCCTTCGAGTACTAATCCTTTGCCCTAACCACTACACTGTTTTTTTTTTACATTTGTTTATTTAAATTTTTTACAACACTATATACAATAATCTACAGTTAAAGAACAATGTTATAAATACAAAGACTGGTATAAAGATGACCCATAGAAAAGAAGCATGGGTTTTTAGCACAAATGGCGGGTTATTCCGCACTAATTGTTGGTACATGATATTGGTTTGCATTCTTAAAAACAATATAGTAGCAGTAAACCAGATAAACAATATACTCAAGAGAAGTGGAAAAAATTATAGTAAAAAAAAAGGAAAAACCACTGTCGATATACAAGGACTTTGATAGGAAGATAGGAAAATAATACCACGCTATTGGATTGCGAATAAAAATTATGTAACTGATAATTAATCAAGATTATAAAATCTAACACTATTTTCCAAATTAATATTTGAATATATAACCCTAAGGGGGTCTTCTATTTTCTTTGCGATTTCTGTAAGCGGTGTATCTTGGTTTAAGTTGATTTAATAGATTGTTATTATCTTTTAGCCACCAATAGTCGACTATTATTCTGGAATAGCCGTGGTAATCTCTGTTCGGAATTGCCGTAGAGTATAGTTTTTCTATTCTATTAAAGTTAGAATTAATAGGAATTATCTTATTACTTTTGTGTCTAGCTATATGGTATAATAGAGGCACATTACCGACGACGGTGGCCAAGTTGGTTAAGGCGCACGGCCGGACGGCGGAGCCCGCGTGGAGCGGGTTCGAGTCCGGCTTGGGGCATTGGATTTTTAATCTCTCGGGAATCTTTTAATCTCCGTTCCGTCGAACGGGAGTCTAGACACCAAGAATCATTGGAGAAAAAAGTTTTCCCGATGAAGCTTGGTTGATGGACGCCATGTCGGCCAAGGTTTTCCATGGGTTCCCTTGGTCACCAGGAGAATCTGTACATGAAGTACAGCTCCTGGGGTACAATGCGACATGGTTGAAGAGGAAGACGGCCCATGATACCGCAAAAATGTAAAAAGCCTAATCGGCTATATATGGATAATAAATAATAATAATAATAATAGAGGCACATTATTAGCATCCTGGTTGATGCCTAGCTTATCATAGTGAGTGAAATACTGAGGCTTGGGATAACCAATCAAAGCAGGACTAGATGCTTCTTGAGGATCAACAAAAGCCAGGCTTTTAATCGTTGCATTATTGAGTTTGTAATTTGTTATAGTAATTACGTGCAATTTTAATGAGATGATTATCCAGTCTCGGGGTATTAGCCGCGTTATATAAACCTAAATTACTGACTCTTTCCAAGTAATCAGTATGTTCTGAGCGATAGAGCTTAAGAGCTGTTGTGATGCAGCTTCCCTCAAAATATCTGGCTCTAGACTACACCTACTACCACTACACTATCACGCTATTATTATTTAATATACTGTCTTTTGCCTATACAATAGGTATTGGGGCTATTTTCTCACTTCAAACTTATTTATTACCTGATATATTAGCATGTATTTTCCAAAAGCAAAAATTTGTTTAGTTGAAATTTTAATAAATATAAATACTGGAGATAATTTTCTTATAACCTCTTGCATATTTTATTACAGCCATTTGACGAACAGATAAATAAATAATAAATAATAAAATGAACATGTAAAATAAAAATTTATATTTTGCATTCGACTTTCGGGAAAAGTTTGTTCAAAATAAGATCAGGTGAATTGGATCCTCAATTTTCCATTGACCCTCTTAAATTAAAATTAATCAAATTAAAATGTAACTATTGTAGGCAAACAGCTCAATCTGAGATTGGATTCGCTTGATTAGAATCTGATCAGAATTCTTAGAGGTAGACGGATATCAGTTTAAATCAGGCCCGCCTAATTCAAATTTGATCAGAATGACTCCAGGCAAGGTCCTCAATTTAAAATGAGGTTGATCTGATCCGAATCTGATCCGACTAATTTCAGGCGACCGCACCTCAGTTCAAGATCAAGTTCACCTAATCCGAAGTTGATCACAGTGATTAGAGTTTGGCGGGCTTCAAGTTATATCAGGCCCTCTAAATCAGAATCTGATGAGAATGATTCTAATCAGATGAATTACATAAAAAAATGATCAATTCCGCATTAGGTACTGCCTGAGCAGTTGAACCTGACAACAGCTATATCAAATTCGGATCAATCATGAAGCTTGCCTGATCTAATTTCTACTCGGGATGGTCTCAGCGCCGCCATTTTTGTAAATTTCATGATATCTCTAAAAAGATGAGGAATTAAGCTCTGTCTATTTATAAGTTCCTCAAATAATATATTGTGATGAGAGTATAGAAGCCTAGGCTGCCCTAGACTAACATTTTTTTTTATCAATTTTTTTTTGTCGAGCTTCGTAGGCGAAAATGCGCACAGCGTGAGTACTCTCATAGTAGAAATTTGACGAGCGGCGTTGGCGACTCTCGTGACAATCTCAAACTGCGCGTATACAGCGCGGGAGCCTTCTGGCAACATTGCACTCGAGAATACACGGGCGACGCGGCGCTTGACATGCGACCAATGACGTTCGGCCAAAAGCCACGAGTACGGAAGGGTTAATATTAAATTGAAAAAACATCGAGAAGCAGTAACATTTGGGAAAATGAGTCCGAAAAAAGGCCAACGTCAAAAGTCAAATCCCAGCTTCCGTTGGTCGAGACTCGATTTGGAGAATAATCCACCGAATACTCCTCTTGTGCTTGAAACTGAATTGGATATTTCCCCCCAGTTGCCATAATTGGCGGAATTTTCATGCAGTTTGGCACAAAATCCCTTACGCTACCCTTCGGGATTTTCATGCTGTCATGCTACACCCACATGTTGCTAAGCACTATAACTTTTGGAAAACCCGATAATTTTCAAGCACTCTGGGTATTATAACTGGTTATTTCCCAACTGAATTGCCACCAATAAAAATGCAGAATTTGACGTTTTGCTATGGAATGGGAGTAGAATTTTTCTGACTATTTTATTTTTGGAGATTTTGACCAATCAGAGTGCAGTATTCTCGGTCACATGGTGTGTTTCAATATGACAATTTTCTCAAAACTAATAATTCTCTGAAATATCGTTGAAATATTCGTCAAATCCACATGATAGTTTGCGTCGATTTGAAAAGACTAATTGTAAATTGAGATGATTCTGCCAAACTTTGTTAGAAGGAAATTGGTAAAGAAAATATAAAACAGTATCCAGCGACGGTTAAGGCCGTATGGTTAGAGGGTTGGGGTTGGCTTGCGAGAGGTTCCGGGTTCGATTCCCGGCCGGGGGTGGGCTATGGGACGAAACCGTAAAGACCGGAGAGCGTATACGGAAAAGAAAAAAGAAATTAAAAATAAAATGTAAAACAGCGAACCTAGTAATGATTATATTTGGAACTAAATAAATATGACGTCTTCAATTGACCTTCCCATTATGTGAGGAACGAAGAAGTTCCTCGAATACCACACTCAAACTGGCCTAAATAATATGAAACAAATAATCTCCCGACTAACCCGCGACCTTCAAAATTCATCGAACATTTTCCGCATGTTTTGCTTACGTCGCTTCGCAATAAGACAATCGGAAAATATGCGATTATTTTAAAGGTCTTCGCAAAGACAATTTTTTGTTGAAATAAACGAAGTTTCGGCATGAATACGACTGTAACCGACAAAACCAAAAAATATTCAATTTCTATCAATTAAAATTCAGGCTTCGGACTTCGGAGAATTGTCCCGGCAACTTCACCGTGTGCTCCATGACCAAAAAAAAATTTTGTCAAGGTTCTGCACACTAAAATTTAACCGCTTCAATGCTTTGAGAAAGACAAAAATTAGTAATTATATTAGAGTGGGTAATACATGTACACTGGGTAAAGAAGTGTTTGGATCTTTTCCCTCCGAAAGTCTGACTCTGAATGAAATCTCCCTCGAGTGACTTGGAGTATACTGTATTTTCTTTCTCAATAAGCATTTGAGTTTTATGGAAAGGTGAACAGTGCTCAGTCGGCATAAGACCCCCTCATGCATAATCGAAAGATGCCGGTCTAGAGTAGATTTTTTTTTCTGTAAAAATTTCTTGTAAATTTTATATTGAGAATAATGCCGGATCCTATCCCACCTATTCCAAATTCCATCCAATGGGTTCCTGTGACTTTACAAGAATGTGGAAAGCTATATAAATTCCCTTCTCTCACGTTTTGAACTGGAACTGTAACTTCTTTTCTCGTGGAAGACGAATAATATTAACAAAAATTGCTGTTCGTACCCACTTAAATACTTAAATCTTGTGGCTAATAATATATGAGGGCAAAGGATTATGTCATCTGACGATGAACCTCGAGTCTGACGATTGTAAATTCATAATAACACGAATCAGAAAATTATAAGTTGCGTATCCTCGCTCCTCTCGGTTATCAAACGGGAAACTTCTTCGTGTGGACCTAGGAAGAATTGATACCTCCTTTTATATTTTTCCAACTGACTGAAAATTTATTGTACAGATCATGACATTTGCAGCAAATCCAGGGAAATTAAAGATTATTTATGCAGAAAATATTTTTTTTGTCACTGCTGCTACATTCAGCTCGTGCCGAAAAGTGCCTTTTCGATCACTTGTGATCGAAAAGAACTTTTCAATCACTTGTGATT
>JAPYZN010002564.1:0-11523 GCA_030522865.1 Psyttalia lounsburyi | reverse complement strand
AGAACATGATTTTTCTCCCCGGCGTAGGAGTAAAGTCACAATTCCCTCCCGCGCAGCGGGAGGGAAGTGTGTACTTTGCTCCCGCCGGGGAGAAAAAGTCTTTCCATGATTTTTATCCAACTTCAACGTTCCAAAGATCTTTTCAAAATAACCCGTAAGTCCTGTTTGGACTTGTTCCGTTCAATTTCGCGAATACCCCGAGAATTGAGATACTGACCAGAATTCATAAATATGTTTGTTCTCAGTTTTATACTGTTGCTAAATAAAAATCTTCTGATGGATTTTGACTCAGAGAAAAAACGATCCAATTTTGCAAAACTATTTTTTTGACCTAGAAATAGCCTCAATCACAATAGATTTCAGTCAAGGAATTTCTATTCTTTGGCATAAACATTCTGATAATAATTTTTTTTTATAATAAACATATTTTCAAAACTGCACGAAAAAGCGTAAATAAGAAGATAACATCATTTATTTACTGCAGAGTTGTTCCAATTGATAAAAAAATATCTGGAAATTTTTCATTGTAGGTCTTCTATGTTTATTGAGTGCCAATTCTTGATTCTTACAATCGAAGTATTTAATATTGTTAATCATATTCTCATATTCTTATTGAGCCAAGAAATCCTCAGTTCATGGTAAAGCGCAGTATTGATTCTAAAGGAAATAATGCGTTTGAGACAAGAAATTAATTTTGTGAAATTAGGTCAATTTTTTCTCTCAGTTTACGCAAGTCTTGGACTCGTCTCGTTTCATTCTTTCATGAGTGAACATATATTTGGCTCAGGATCAATGATAGCTCGTGACTGAAAAGATCGAGCTATCATTCTAGTGAAAGATGTATATGATTTGTCAAGCGAACAATCCATTAATTTCTCCCTTCGATTTTGCAGCCAAGGAAAGGGGAGATTCGACATTGTGCGCAGTTTCATAGCAACAAGAAGTGGCCTATTGCGATGGCATGATCATCAAGAGAATAAGGAGGCCGACGATGAACCGTAAATTTCTATAACTACATCACATTAATTTAATGATAATTTGTTTTTAGTTATAAAGATGAACAATTTCTATCGAAATTTTATCGAAGTCTGTGTAAATAGTCTTGCTTCGATAGTATTGTGCGAAGAGTGGGAAACGAATTGAAGTTTTTGGTTGATCAGGCATTTTGCTGATATGAACAAAAGAGCTATGGACACATCTTGGTACAAAAGAGCTGCTGAGCAACACGCCATTGAACCCATGAGCTTTGTCTTCAGTGTACCATCTAACGCTGGTAAGAATTTTTAATTTCTACACACTCTTCTAGTATTTGACCAAGTTGGCAGAAGAAAAAAAGTATAATAAGTAAAAGAAGCAAACCAACATGTCTTTGCCAATTACCTTCTTTATATTGAAATTAAACGAATGCTATCAGAAACCAAACTAAAAAATTTTCTCTCCACTCTTCTTTTTTTGTATTAAGAAAATTAAACAAAAAACTCCTATAATTTCAGCGGCAAAATTTCTATAAGAAGTAACTCAGAATAATTTGTATAAAAAATTTAATTTTATTGATTTTTCTATCGAATATTTTCTATTCGACATGTTAATAGAAACGCACAAAAACTAATAGAAAGTTCAACGGAAATTCAATCGAATTGTCTAGTGCATTCGCTAGGACTTTTTATTACATTTGTTCATGCATGTTTTTATTTGCTGCAACGTCAATCTTCTAACATCGCTCTTAGCCTCTTAGTTGCAAAATAATTGCGTTATTAATAGGAATGCCATTGAGTAGACGAACACTGCCATAACGTCGTGAATGATTTTCAAATATTTTTATTTTATTTCCCCCTCTCTCTCTCTCTCTCTCTCTGAAAACTTGCCAATCATTCTCTTCCCGCAACTTCGAAAAAGACAAAATCTGTTTGATCTATGAATTTTTTTTCTAATGGCGCCATGAGGTCGATTGTTTTAATAAAAAGGCATTTTCATGTAATTAGCGGAGCTTTCGGAGCCTCTGGTAACAGCAACGCATGCGGTTTATGTCGAGATGAGAAACGGCCACAAAGCACCAGCGGCTGTGGTCGGCCTCCAATTCCAGCATTCGTCTCTGGCGACTCATTTCATGAATATTACGTCCACGGTATTATAGAAAAACAAATGATCAATTTTCGCTAAAATGAAATTTATTTTCAATTTATTTTTTACTTTGACATGATAATAATGTTCCTCCCTTACAATTCCAGTGTTCTAATTGCAAGAAAAATTGCGCCTCTGAAGAGCTTGATTGCTATATTTTGGACAATAACGGATTTATTATAATAAGTGAACGTCATGAACATACAGGAAAATTTTTTGGAGAGATTGACGGGACCATCATGGATTCACTTGTACAGGATAAAATTTATCGGTAACTCCAATTAATTAATTCACGGATTAAGGACAATTGACTCAACTATTTAGTAGAATTATCGAACGGATGAATGATATCGAAAGTAAATGGAGGATATTACATAGATTTTTTTTAAACTTCTATTCTTTTAGTTATATAGAAACTCATTAATTTTTTTTTTGGGTCAAAACTCATTTTAAAATCCTGAAGCTCAGTAAGTCGAATGTATAATTTTGGTTTACTATCTATTTTCCTAAGAATTAATCAATTTAAAAAAAAAAGTTCATCAAACCCATCTATTATTGAACAGATTGAAAAAATGGATGTTTGAAAATTAAAAAATTATTATTTAATTACCCTAAATCAATTATTAATATCTATACAACTCATTCTATTGATTGGTGAATAATATTAAAGCACACAAATAAATTCATAAATTATTTTTCTCACTTGGAATTCAGCCAGTCAGAGTACAGTCTTTGCGCCTGGTCAATAGGATTTCATTGGAAATTTCTAAAAAAATTTGTAATTCACTTCATGTATTTACTCCACTCGTTTTGGACAATCTTTGGACGATTCACGAAATCCGAATGGACAGATAATCCGGCAAATAGCACTCGTTCTCCAAAATTAGTAGGATATTTTCCGTCTGGAAACGAGTGTTTCAAATTGTTTTCGGTTGAAAATTTCGAGTGCAATATAAACTTCAATAGCAGCACTCAATTTCTTGGGAACTTTTCTGGTCTGCCAATTAACGACAATTGGGTAAAAATCATGCCCAGCGGATTTCCTGAGTAATTGACCAATTAAGTTAAATGAAAAATTAACCGAAGGAAATTTGATCGAAAAAATCTCAACTGAATAAATTGTATAGAAAAATAAAATTCTATCGAATCATCCTAGAATATTTTATATGTGGATAGAATTATTAATCTGTAAAATTGTCTCATCAAATATTTTGGTGCGTGCTCAGTGTTGATAAATAGTGATAAGTTGGCACATCATCTCCCTCCCAACTCCGTGCATTAATCGTCTCAATCTATTCCTTCAGCAAAGTAACAGTGGTGGATTATCAGGGTGTCTGTACACCCCAGGAGTCTTATTTATCAGCAGCACCGAGGAGTGTCTCCCAATCGATCCTCAAAACAATTGGATCAACATTTGGCCTACTTTGGACCTCGTTCCTCAGGCTAAACATATACGAATCGATAACACCGGCATTTGGATGGCCTGGAGATGAACAACATGGTAAATATTTTCAAACTCCCCCCATCATCATATCGCTCAGTGTAACATTATTCATAAAAAATAAAATATGTCTCGTGCAGACGACGCCGAAGTAAGAGACGAAGAGGAGACTTTTCACGAGATTTATCCCCCAAATCTGTCAGAAGATCGTCCCGCAGCGGAGAGTGACAAGATCCTCCAATATTCAGCATCTGCGCCCACCGCATCTCCAACTCATGCTACATCACCTCCATATGTGCTCAACAAACTGCGCACGTGTGAGAAGAAAACCGATTTATATATTCTCCAGCCTGAAAGGCTTAATACCAGTGGCCAGAGCAATCCTTTAAAGGGTAAACTGACTAATTGTCATGTGACAGGTTGTGAAAGGTACATAATTGATTATTAAACACCTCACTTTACATTTAGAATATAAACAGATCGTGAATTATCTCTCAATCATATTCATATTCATCGATATTTTTCGTTAGTCTAAAAAACCAATCCAATACATAAAAAATTCCTATAAAGTTCGTTCATACCTTAAAGTACATCTGAATGAAGAACAAGACTCCTCCCCTTCTTCTAATTGTAAAACGATTATTTTGTACGACCCAAATTCTTATATTATTTATAATTTTACTTGCAGGGTAAGATTTTAGATATTATACACGGGGTATATTATTATTCTTATCTGAAGATCATAATTCACCCTCAATACATTTTTCAGGTAGAAATTAGTTAATATATTTTTAATTGATTTTTCAACCTCTTCCAGACCTTTTAGCGTCCAAAAAATCGTTCACACGAATCTCATCCTCCTAGTCGTCGATACTCTTTGTCCCTGCGGCAGTAAACAACTAAGTATTGAACCCATTGAGGCACTCACTGACTCAAACGCCTGCACAGCGAGGAGGGAGAGTCTCTACCGCAGGCGACCCCCAAAATGCATCAATTACCATCCCGAAGAAATGGAGATAAAATACTGTGGCAATGCCAACAGACTCTACATATCTTACAGTCTTATTATCGCTGTTATTTCAATCTATTACACGTGACTCAATGCTTAAAAATAACGATTACAACGATAAAGAATAATTGAAATTATTTTATTTTCCTCCATTTCAATGCGTGGAAATTGAGTCTAATTGAAGAAGAAGAAAAAATTATTTGTTCAGTTTAGTTCTCGACGAATATCTGGAATGAGTTTGGATCTACCGTAAAGTTATGTAAAAGAAGCTACTTTCATTGAGGAAAGGGGCAACAAATTATTTGATCGACTATCAAATTCATGAAAAAAGGGGGTTTTTTATTCGAAGAGGATAATTATGATATCGGGATTGATTCGCCGTCCGTTGAGTACGACGCATTACCCTCTTGATCCGTTCGTGGTAAAAAAAAAGAATGATAAATAAATAAAATAAGTAATTAAATAAATGCATAAAACGGCTCAAACAATGTTTAGACAATACCGTTCGGCTGCAAGATATTTTGCTTGCGCAATAGTCGACAAAACAAATGTTTTTTATTCTTGTTTTTGGGTTTTATGAGGTTTAATAATATTTAATGCATAGTACAATTTTTATAGGTTTTATTTATGGAGAATGAAGGAGAGAGGAACTAATTCGGTGAGATTGAGACAGTTAATCCATAAATGGAGGGTTGCAATAAGCATAGTTTGTCAATACCCGCCTCGGTCTTCACGCAATACCCCTTTTTGGGAACTGATCGAACTTATGATAATAGAAATTTATATTTTAAGGATAAAGTAACGAAATTAATGAACTCCCAGTTTGAAATTTGTTTGTGGTAACTTGGAATTTGTAGTGCAATGGGTGAATTTCGAGGATATTCGTTGAAAAATAATTGTTAGCGCTTAAATCTTTATTTTAATATCCTTAAATTGAAAGCAAATAGCGCAATTTCTGTAAAAATCTTTTGTTATAATGGGAATTGAGAAGTTACAAAACAGATTCGCGCAATATTTATACAGAAATTTTTCTAGAAACTCTGTTTATGAAAATGGACATATCTCATTTTATCTTTGCGTCACGTATTTATGGGCTGTAAATAGCCAATAAAGTCTGGAATCATCCTATAACATTCGATCGTTATAATTGTATTTCGGGAAATGGATATTGCGTACAGACTCGAGGTTTGTAGACATAAAACTGAAAAAAAAATCGCTAAAAAATGTCAACGGAGAGAATTCTCTTTTATTTTAAGTTAATAGTGTAAAGATATATACATATAAATACGTACGCCAGCGTTTTTATTTGCTGTTGATCGTTGATACACTCATGATTTATCAAGAGGAGAATGAATAGAAAAATAATTAAATTAATTAAATTAAATGATTGAAAAATAGAAAAGTGTGTTAATGAGTTATTTTCGATTAAAACGTAAATTGAGAGAGCATTAGGATCAATGGCATTGGTTTGCGATGGTTAAATTCAATAGTGGCCGAGCCATTTATTAAAAAACCCCAGAGAGCGAAATTCTTGAAATTATTTAAACTTGATGAATTGATAACGATTAATATATTTATATCCACAGTTCAAAGAACTCGGGATATTTCATTAATCGTAATGATGCTGAAATAAAACAAATGGTTATATTGTTCAGAGATGACCCGAATGATCGTATTTATAATGTTACAAATGAGATAGCGTTGTTCTTAATGTATAAAAACAAACAAATTAAATCCGTTTTTCCTTTCATTTTTTAGTTTCGAATTAACAATTATTCTATTACAAGACCATTTTTTACTGTGTCTTCCACGAAACGGCCTTTCTTAAAGTGGATTTACGAAGATACGTATTGGAGGGATGAGGATTGAAACGCCACAAAATGGGGTAAATATTGTGGGAAAAAAATTGAGAGAACTCGAATTAAGAAAAATTAAAAAAATGAAAAACAAAACATTCACGTTGAACTTTGAAAATACATATCGGTTATCGCAGAAAAACTTCCAGGCGCGAAAGAGTGTAAAAACACAACTAAAACGACAAAACAAAACTTGTAACTTCATGAAACAAATCTACTATATGTTCCGGGAATCCCTACATTCTCAGTAATTATAAGCAAAAAAAAACTGTAGGCGATAATAATTATACAAATAACGATATAAACTTTTAATGATGAAAAAAGAACAGAAACTGAGCAGAATTCAGAAGGGGGAATAAATGAAGAAATAATGTGGACACATTTTCCTTGAGAAGACTTACCTTTTCGATGAAAGAAAAAAAAACAGTTAAACGTAAAATGTAATAAAAGTCACCGTGTATTTTCGTGACGTAACAAACTCACAAAAGAAATGATTAAAAAATACAGTTGATACATCTACAGTAATTCATCAGTTTTCATTATCTCCATTGTAACAAATATATGCCGTCAAGGCGATGAAACATAAGAAAAAAATGCATTTAAACAAAAGTAATAAGAAAAAAAGGGAAATAACAAACGCGCAAGTCAAATTGATGTGTATTTTAGAATTAAAATAAAATATAAATGAAAACCACAAAAAAAAAGATAATTCATGCTAATGAGAAGATATATATTATTCATATATCTGGTTTTACTGCATGGAATAATATTGCAAGAGGGTGAAAAGACGTTCGGAGGACAATAAGAAACATCAAACTGCATTCTCTGTCATTTTGTGCAAACAATCGCTGAGGAACAAATGATAAAAAGAACTAATGAAAAAATACAAAAAAAAACTATTATTATAATACTATGGCTTTTTTGTGATTGTTATCTTTTACAGACTACCTGAGATGCATAAGAGTATTTTGCATAATAACGAAAAATCCAAAAAATAACAAAAAAAAAATAAATGACTAAATAAATAAACAATAATAACCGTAATGACAAATTCTTAAGAAACTAATGCAACTCAATAATTGTATACTAACATTGCGGCATTTGTACGAATGCGTTTAAAAAGCTGGGCCAAAGTAAAAAAAAAAAAAAAAAAAATGAAAATGTAAAAAAAATGAGAAATTATGTTTTCCCATGTAATTTATTCCGAGTTTGGCTGTTGTTATCTTGAATATCGACTAACGTGTTGTATAGAGTAATTGAGGATAGGTGAATAAGCCAAGACTAATGAGAACAGTTTATAAAATGGGGGAATTTATTAAAAATCCATTAAAATTATTCCTCGTTAGAAATAAAAAGAACAACATTACATCGTGCTTATATCGTTGTATCAACTCTTATATTTCTGTATGCATTGTATTACGGAAAGTGCCAACGGAAGTTGATACCCCAGGAAAGATGAAAAGTGAATAGCTCCGATGGGTATGCATAAAATTGTACCTCTAATCATTCGTCAATATTCAATTTTCATTTGATGCTGGTGTTGGTATGATGATGTTGATTTTTTTGCACACAGTGAATACAGAAACTTGACGAGTACAATTGTTCTTCCGTAATAATAATATTAAAAAATCAACCATTCAATCAAGCATCAATCAAGTCATTATCATTTGAGGAATTTGAATAAAAAAATATAGATTGAATATTTGAAAAGGTACCACGATGATATCACCAAAGCACATCATCTGACGAATTTAATCGTTGAACTTGATATAGTTATTAGTATATTTAATCAAATCAACTATCGGAGGTCATTTTTCTTTCGAAAATTGGCAAATGATAATGACGGTGAGCCTATGAATAAAAATATGTGGGAAGGGATCGTCTAGGAATGTTCTAAGCATATTGAGGAAATTTCTATACACAGTGGCTGTAGTAATGATGTAAAGTGACTCGGAGAATTTTGCGAATTTCATATAAGGTAAACGAGACAGTTTCTAATGAAGTTACGGTAAGAGGGTTATAGTAATTGATCACCATCTTTTGGAAATCTTAACCATATGAACACAGATCATACTAACTACTAATGGCATTAAATATATCATCCTCTCTGCAACTCTTATTAGTTGATCCATAATTTCAATTCAGTTCTTTGAAGTTGATTAGACTGAGAAAAAAATATATAATTTTGGCAATAAAATATTCTTTTGACAAGAGTTTGAAGTGAGTATAGTAATTGTGAGCATTTAGTTCTCCGAAACAGATGTTTGGCCGGATTTGGTTTTCTCTCAGTGTAACTGATCACTATCTCCAGATCAGAAACGCTCTCATTTAGCTTGAATGATGTTACTAAATTATAAATATCGAGTCTTACGAAATAGAAAAAAATTTCAATTCTTATAGAAGTACCAGACCTTGTATATAAAATTATCCCATGTAAATATGAGACATTCCACACCAACTCAGCCACCTTGATTTTTGGTCATGTAATTTTTAATTCACATATTCAACATCAATTATTATAATTTGCCATTGCCTTAGCACAACATTATTTACCTCGAATTCGTTAAAAACAACTTCCATTTTCGGGAACCTATTTTGCAAACGAACAAGCGGATTTGAGTAAGCCGAAATTGACTTTTTTTTTCTCCGCTACTTGCTGGATAAAAAAAATATTCCAATATTTTTTAAAAAGAAATATTTAGTTATGGGATGATTGAAAACAAACGAACATTGTTTATCGTCTGGCGACTGCCCAGAATACACAATTTTTCGTTATACTCTGCGACAAAGTCACTTTTGGTAATATCTGCCCTAAAAATTGACTTTCCGAAACCGATCAGTATGCGTAAAGTGACTATTTTGTGCTCGACGTTTGAGTAGAGTTCAGAGGTCATGTATAAAAAGAATTTCGAGCCTTGAAATTTACCACTGGTTTCAGTCCGTTAGAAAATTGTATTCCACCCTCGGGAGGATAATCAGACAAGCATTCCCCCCGTGGTTACACCCCTCGCCTTTGATTCGGGCCGTAATTTGGCACGGGGGGACTACTGGTCTACTTTTCCTATCTCACTTGTTCCGAAATATACTATTTCGTAGTCTGAAAATTGGAGTCATTTATGGTGGTCGATTTGGTATGTAATGCCCTATATAAGGACCATAACTAGGCGATTTTTTCTTACTTGAAAACTCAATCTTTACAGGAAAAAAATCATTGATTTGGGATTTAGATTATTTGTTACTAATCAATGGATGAAGATATCAATATACCTATGCTGTCATTCGATAGACAATATTCAGTCGAATCGTCTTCATCTTCATGATGTCAGATTTAAAAGATTTTATTATGGAAATTCCTCGAATAACAACAAAACTGTGGTTTATGTATGTTCTTCAATGGAAACAAAATTCAATTAATTAAGGCTCTACAGGACTATCCTAATACCTGCATTGCAAAAATCGAATGTCGACATGTTCTTTGAGATATAACCTTATGCATAGGTACCCCTTAACAATGATATACGCACAGAGCGAGTCATGGCCCAAAACTTATCCTTTAATTGAAAAAAAAACTTTCCATTGAGAGATCAGTAATAATAGTATGAGATGCTATTACATCAGAGACGAAGAGAAAAAACACTTGTATATTATTATTACCATTAATTAATACTATTTACTATTACAAGAAAAGTGAGATGATATTTCTTTGAGTCTTGACCAGCAATATTTCATACTTTATCCTCCTTTCATCCCGAGTATCATTATTACTGGCCCGATTCCCATCAGTTGGGACAATGAGAAGGGAAATTAACCCTTTTGTTTAACTTTATGTTGCAAATGACAAACCAACTGATTTCCTACTGCAATTGGGCTCCAGAGTACCTTCATCGCACATGGAAATTATTTCTTCCTCCTAGACAGGAATGCTTGAGACCGATTTCCGTCTCAGCCACTTTCAACAGCAATTGTTTTAAGTTTCATCATTTGGAGATCTCTTGCATTTTTCCTAAAACAAGCCTGGAAATATTCAATGAGGGACTTCAAGCGACTCCACTAGAAAATTCTGTTGCCGAGAATTTCTATAGGATACCTCTCAATGGAATGAATTGTAGGAAATTGTTAGAATCTGATTTCTTATATTGTATTTTAAACTATTTTCAGTAATATAATTTAAAGACTCCTTCCTGGGGTCATGATACGGCCCTTGTGTTGAAATCATGAACATTCTAAAATTTTAATTTAATTTTTAATGTACCAATGTTTTGGGTTTTGGGTGCTGAATTCCTCATCAGGGCAAGTTTATTCAATTTATTAGTGAAAAACATACAATAAAAATTTATTTAATTCATTTTCAGCGTGTAAAAAAAAACTTTTGTGCAGTAATTCTAATAGAAAAAATCTCAATCGATATATTCCAACAGAAATTGAAGATTTATTAAACATCTCCCTATAGAATATCGAAACTACGCATAAAATATATGGAATTAGCTGATGGAATTCCAATAGAAATGTCAATTAAATTTTTCAATTCTATTTTTCCAGGTGTGGTCTCAACATCGCGAAAGATTCAGAAATTTGCCGTGAAATTTGTTAACTAACATGTTTATTATATATTGGTTTTAAAATTGAGTTTTTCAAATATCTGAAAAACTACTCAACTGATTCCAATGTTTGTTTTTTTATATCTGCTGTTTGTTTTAAATAGTTAAAGTGGGCTTAGCCGTTCATACAAATTTTTTCTATTGTTTATATAGATTATTCAATTAAAATTTTGATTAGAACTCCCAGGACTTTTCCAGTGAATGAGTCGGATTTTCGTATTTCTTTTTTTTTTATCGAAGAATATTATAAAGGTAATTGAATAATTAATTGTTCATTGCCGAAATGCTCTTTCATGACGATCTATTTTACATTTCTGTAGATCCTACACATGTACAAGTGACCCCCCCCCCGGGTTGAGGCCGCGATTCCCAAATAAAAATTTCCATGTGCAGCTTACAACGACTCTAAAATCCCTGCAATCCGGTGGCGCTCTAATGAGAGGGAAGCAACCTCCTACCATTCTATTCAAATATTAACCGTGGAAAAATGACTGCTCC
>JAPYZN010002563.1:0-11530 GCA_030522865.1 Psyttalia lounsburyi | reverse complement strand
TACCTTGATACAACTACCTTTTATTATTACGTCGAATTGTATTGCATTCATGTACTTTCGGAAGTAACAATCGCTTCTTTTCTGCTAACGGTTCTCCATCGGCGGGTCATTAATAACTTGTTGAAGAACATTTCCATAATGTGTATGATGAAAAAATTTAACTGATAACTCTCATTTTTCGTTTCAATCATTTACGGTAAGTTATATGATATATTGTGGTTTATATTTATATATTCAAGGCGAGTTAGACAATAGTATATTCTGTGGAAAATTAAGAACAGAATCATAATTATAAGATTAATGCGGGTAATGAATTAATTCTACTGTAAGTCTTTAATCGCTTTTCATTACAGATTATTTATTAAATGAAGCACTCTACGAACATTTGACGATTTTGCCATAAAAAACTGGTAGGCGTGAAATGTTTTACCCCTCAGTATTTACAAACAATGGTCAACCCTGCGTTGCGTGACCTGCGGTGAATAAAAATTTTATTTTTTGGTAATTTCATGTGGAAAACATCGCTCAAGGATCAATTTTTCGGAAAAACTTTCAAATTTCCGTAAAATACGCACTTACTGATTCATGTTTCCTATTTCCGGTCAATTCCATTATTTTTCGGTTTTTGCCTTCCTGGAAAGGAAGAAAAAAAAAGGTAAAATTATTCTGAAATGAACAAAAATTATCACTCGTTGGTTATCGGCGAAATATTTTGTACTGGGAAAAGGAAGACACATTAAATCAATTTTTCAACGGTCTGACTAGAAATGACCGGAACTAACGGTAATTCTTAAATTCATCCCAACGTGAGAACACATTACTCACGTGGGATTGTCATGGTAACCCATCAACATTTACTGTTCGACACATTGGTCCTGAATGATCTTTTCCCTCATTTCATTCTTCCGACTTCACCTACACGATGTGGTCGTCGGCTAATGCATTTTTACGGGGGTTAAAATCATTTATAAGCTATAAATGAGGATTATTGGAGCCTTACGCCACAATAAAACGACACTTTGTCCTCAGCTAGACACGGCCAGTCACTCACCTACCACTATACATTTCGTCTGCTTTTATCTCTTATTTACAACTCTTTTATTTCCCGATTCCATCTCAATCAGACTTTCCTCCTGTTCATCTTTTATATATATTTTTTTCTGGTTATCTAATAAACCACGAGAGTGTCACTAGTTACTTGCCGTAGAAAATGTAAGAAGAAAGCCAATGCATTATCCACCCTGAGAAAAAGAACTTAGGTACGTAAATAAAAATCCCCTGGGTTTTATGATTTTATTTATTGAAGTGAGACGTACATACAAAATTTTTACTATTTTCTGAACTGAAAGGTTTTTCTTTTGTTATGGAGAAATTGGTGATGTGCAATAATCCATTGGGAGTAACTTTGCGATCTAATCTGGAGATTATGATTTTATGGAAACTTGAAATGAAAAAAAATTGTAATTAAAAATTCGAGTTATCAACAGTTTTTGAAAACATAATTTTTCACGTTTCTTGGCATTTTCATGGATTTCTACCAGAAATTAGGACATTAAAACAATTGTAATTACACGGCTTCGATTGTGAAACAAAAAAAAAATATAAGTTCTCTTAACTCTGTTCATTGTTGACTCAGTGATGAGCAATAATGAATAGAAAATAACTCGATTTGCCCATTCCCAAACCCTAATAGAGATAGCAATCAATGAGAATCGATTAGGGTCAGCTGTCATGACATCATGACATTTGTCAACATCCCTCATAGCATCTATTAATCAGCTAATGTTAGGCTATCCGATCAGCGTAATGAATCTTTTTTTTATGTTATCATATTTATAACCTTCCATTTCTTTACTTCATTGTAATCCGGCCTGTGCACGAAGAAACAAAAATAAACATTGTCCCTGGAAGCAGAATTTTTGTGGATTTTCAAAAAAAATTTTTTTTTGATTATTTAATAAAAGTTCTCTATAGATGGAAATAATCGTCCAAAGCTTTAGTCTTTGATTTGAAAATGTGTTATTTTCTTAAAAATTCCACTTATAATCTGTACTCTGAGTTTTATCAGCGCATTTGAATTTATTCAAATGGATCCACGAATCATTTTAGAATAATAGGTTCTATACTTTTCACTCCTGTATAGGGTGAAAGGTATCTAAAAATTCATTCCGTTATCGGATTATCAGACATGTTTAGTACTTTTTTTTTCAATTTTTTTCCATATGGGTGTTTTCATCCCGCTCAACCGATTCGAGTCATTCACATGCACTCATACAGCAGTACATGCCATTTGCAATAACTATTAGAGCCCGAAGCGATATTGCTACCGCGCAATATTCAAATCCATTCGAAACCATGCGACGGAGTAATGTTCTGATGCTTTCACTCTGTATAGATTGCTCACCCTCAGGCTATATCTCCCTTCTAGAATATAACAGCTATATCTGTATACCATAGAATCACAATAATTCCGATATTGCCTTCTGTTCCTTGGCAGATCATTCTGCTAAGTACAATTGCAATGGTTTTCCCTTTTTCCACTGGGTGTATACTTCCATTAAGAAACGATTCTTCATCCCCCTTTTTCATGTCTCTTGTCTGGTGGATTTTCGATATGACAGGATTGAAGATAATTTCCCGGGGTATTGACAGGTGGAGGGGAATTTTGAATCCATCCTGAAATTCAATTTCATTTATTCATTTCCGCGATGAAATGAGAGTAACCGAACTTTTTTTGTTCTATCGCGAGAAATAATAATAATAATAATAATAATAATATTTAAGGAAGAATAAAAATATGAATTAATTTTCGTAAAATTCATATGAATCAATTAATTGAGCAATGAATATTGATTCTCCCTCTCTTGTTATGAACTAATGGTGATGTTGTGCACGGCTGAACATTTTCGATATTCAATACTTTAGTAATTCCCCCCCCCATTCCGAATAAGATTGAAAACTCTGTCCTTCTTTAATTTGGCGCGTGTCGCTTGACAGAGTCTCTGGATAGAACGAGCTGTGTATTACTGTGAAGGTGACTCCAGGAGTTTTTGGGTGGGGTAAAAAATGGGAGAGAGAAGGTACCAGGGTGAAAAAAAATTGGAGTGAGATCAGCGCGAGAGTTCGGGAGCCGCGGAATGAGGCAGATGAATTCTCCCGGTTCCCCACACCCGCGCTCCGTCGCATTGTCTGCGTTTCAATGGATACATCCACCTCTCTATTCCTTCGTGAATTTTTCCTCCTTCCCTGTTTTTTTCAAGCTTTATTTTCGGTGACAAATATTATTGTGTCGAACAATGATCGTCCTCATCTCCAACGCCTCCCTCCCATCCCCGCGCCCCGGCGATGACAATGAAGAAAAAAAAATGCCCTAGACCCGAATAGTAATCTTCGACATTGTTTCATGAAAATTCACCCGCGGCCCTATTGGAATATTGCTAATGCTCTCCCCCTCTGGCCCTCTCGCCCCTTGTCGACAACTCCAAAACCAACATTTTTCTTTTTCCTCTGGAAATCGAACAATGTACGAGCATTGCTACCTTTAGCTCGATTCAATCGTCCCGGGAGTAAGAGACAAGTTCCAAGTGCCCCGAAGGGGTAAAGTCCACGATGAAGCGTCACGAGGTGAGGGGTTGCCTAGAGAGGGGAAGGGGGGCTGGAGTGAGAGATGCCGTTGGATACTGGATTGCGGTTCGATTCGGCAGCCGTCCCTCCGGGGCCCAAGCGCGGTAGTGCTTCCAGAGAACGCCCCATTTCATTCGCAGACTGCCGATATTCACCAAAATCCCTCGAGCCCCCTGCAACACCCTCACAGCCCCCCCTTCCCCCCCTCTTCACTTACCTCCTTCGAAATATCTCATTCCCAAACGCCCGAAGCTCTCGATGGATTACAAACCTATCTATTACTTGTCTGTCCTGTGCTCGTCTCCACTACTGGTCCAAAACGTCTGCTTTACCTCTCGTCATTCCGAAAATTAAAAAAAAAGATTTTGGGAACGACTAAAGAGGACATGCCATTTGACGCGACATAATGTGATTTATTCCGCTCTCTTTTCGCGTTTCAAATTCAGAGATTTAATCAGACTCAAGTTGTCGTTCGAATGTAGATGGGTTTGGAAATAAGGCGAAAATTCGTGAGGGAAAATTACCGCTCGTAGCAGACGACTTTTGCCCAGCGTATCTCACTCTTATCCCTTCAATTCAAGAAGCGAAAAATCTCTGGTACTGCCTAGAGGTATGGCATAGCGTGACGGCTTGTGATGTCATACTTAGGTCTTGGTAATATCAGTCACACCAGCCAGGTATTTTTCCACTCAGCGTCGATGTGTTTTGGGGATACATTTTCTCAGCAAAATGTATACGAAAAAAAAGACGAAAAACATGAGCCAGAAAAAAATCTCAGCCATGAGTGTATACTTATATAAGTGAAAGTCATTCAGTTGTATTTGTACGTCTGTAAACCGTCCACTGGGCTCGAAGGCTACAGAGGCGGGATAGGGCGCTAGGCAGCGCACCTCTTAGTCTAATTGAAAATGTCGGCAGAAATTGAAAATTGCGATCACAAATTGCAAGCTGCTTTGGGTTGAAGGAGAAATGTACGAGCGTGTTGCTGGAGACAGCAGTGGGTGGAGTGTTGTGCTAACGGTAGAATGAAGATTCAGTGTTTTTTGTCCTCTCACTCAGTGTACGGAGAGAAGTGGGAGGGGAGGGGTGAAAATGGGCGCTAGAATTCAAGCCCCGTATATATGGGGTATTCTTAGTGCAAAAGAGAAGAAAAAAAACTAAAGAAGGAATTGTCAATTGTACGATTCTATAACGTCACTGAGGGTTGCACACCGGCTTCGTTGTCCTGACAACGTGGCTCACTGGATTGCAAACGTTGTCTATACATATCTGCATCTGTCAGGCATATGATGAAGACCCGAACATTGCTAAATTCTGGAAATGCATATGCTGTTTGGGTGTTGTATAACGACAGGCACTGGGTTTTTGTTTTGTAATGGTGAAGAGTGGAATGCTTAGTCGGGAGGAAATGCAGGGGGTTGAACATACTAGGTGTATAGGAGGGAGAGGGACATGGCTGGGATTAATAAAAGGAGGTGCCTGTAGTCGTCGCACGCGCCTTTCATTATCTCCTCTTCTCACGCGAAAGCGTCGCGATGGGACTTACTGTTATATACCCACTCCCTCTCTGTGTTACTTCTCGAAAAGCATTATTAATTTTTATGCGTTCCCTTTTGACGACTACTACCCCCTTCACTCTAATCGTACAAACACCCTATTCCGTCTTCTCCTTCTTTCACGGTTTGTGCATGGTACTTGGGAGGTTCCATTATCTTTATTCGTGTCGTAATATTATTGCAAATTTAATTTACAAATTTGATATTTATTGTTGGGAGGCATATTCTTTTTGATAACGAACACAATGATGACCACTTTGTTTGGGAAATATTTTATAAATTTATTCACTAGTTTGAATGATAATGCAGTACTCTTGTAGCCTCCCTGGATTAATCCACAATTACTATTTTTATTGCAAAAAAAAAAAATAAATTACCTTCAAGTGTCTTCATTGCTCCGACAGGAATTCTGATTATGAGACATAGTTACTAAGTTTCACATCATTTCTCCACTTAAACTTAACCCTTTCGTAATTCCTACCAGCATACTAATTTCTTACCCATCACGTCAATTTACACATTTGACCCAGATAATGATGGAGCAATTTCAAGTGTTACCTGTACTCTGTCATTAGTGAATTTCTAATGAAAATGCCGATAATTCAAAATGCTCCAGCTAGATGAAATTCGAAGAGGTACAGGAGTGGTGGGAATGGCAACACGATTGCATTCCTGACTTTCCGAACGAACGGAGGGGCAGGGGAGGGAGGGGGTAATGAGACGCCGGTGGAGGGATGTCGAAATAACTGAGAAACGCCACTTTAAACGTGCAATTGCATTGCCAGGAATCAGAGAGTTTGCTCCCTTGACTCACCTACCCTCTCGCACCCCCCCCCCCTCCCCCCCTCTACTATTCGCTTCTTCCTCGTTCAACTCAACCCTTCGAGATTGCTGAGCTATTCTCGCGACTGAATGTTTCATTAAGGCCACCCGGTATTGCTCTTAGATAACTCTACGAGGGGGTAAATGAAATTTCCGCCATCTCCGATATCGCACACCAACGACGAAGCCAGGACTTTAATCAAAGGCCATTGCTCGCTCACCAAGAGCAAGAGAAAGAGAGAAAGAGAAAGCGAGTGAATAAAAAAAGGAGGCGACGAGTTAGCGAGTCGTAGAAAGAATGAGAGAAGCAGAAAGGACACTGTGAGCAAGAAGATAGCCTGTATGTCAGCGAATGCTAGATCCTTCTAGGGACACATCAGTGGTATCCTTTACATGGTGGAAAATCAGCAAACAGTAGTTTTACCCGGTGGTAATTGGATAAGCTAAAGAAAAACAAGAATTTTCTTGCATTTATCTTTGACTCCCGGGCTTTTGATCTGCAAATCCCTTCAGAATCATTCATAATTATTTGATGATCGCCCGGTGGTCGTGAGGCATTAAATTAATTCGTAAGTGTATGAGGAAAATAGGCAGGAGAAAGAACGTACATGGATAAAAAACTTTCGGAAGAACGCCTGGGGATAGACGGAGGACATCGACACTGAAGGAAAGTGAAAAGAAAAGACCCTCCAACGAGATGTATGTCCCTGAAGAGCATACATGGAAGTTGTGCGTGTGGTTGGCCTAGATCAGAACACGTACTTGAATGCCTCGAATGTCAGAATAGGTGAATCCTCATTTGCCTGCTTCTCCACGAAGGACGTAACATACAGACGATATGGGAGAGGGTGAGCGGGGTAGGAAAAGGGTTGGTTATAGAAGAGAAGTCAGGAGATGCTGGCGTTGGTCTGGGGGTCTCAGGGTGTGTGCTGTCTGGCGTGTTCATTCCCGCGATCTTCAATTAATGAAACTCGGGTGCAGTCGCGTCGCATGTCAAATAAATATGTCTCCTGGTTTTCCCTCACCATTCCTCCTTTCTGGCTCTTTCTAGCGCCCATTCACCTCTTCTCCGTCGTATCAACCCTCTCTTCCAGCCCCCTCCCGCCATTTCTATTCCCTACTAGCTCAAGCTCCATGAACCATTTCCACCCAACTCCTTCACCCAAACGTCGCAGTCTCCTTCACCATCCTCCGGAAAATACTAGGGACAAGCCCCTCTCTTTCACTCTACCCCTCTGTCTCCCACTGACTGTTCGTTCCTGTTCGTTCGTCTTCCGCCTGTAGACCTGGATGGCTCGTTGGACGGCTCTGATCCCCGTAACGGAATCGCGTGTACACGCTCGACTGTGCTCCCGACAGCTTTCGCCGACTCTTCTACCATCTATTCACTCGTTCACCTCCCTTTTAACCAATCTGTCTTTTTCCGTCCCCATTTCCCTGCCCCTGCTGCATTCTCCTACGACACCATCAAAACCATCGACTCTTCTCCTGGATTTCCTGATGAAGTCGGATTCTATGGGCACTTGACTCTTGAATGAGCGTAAGATATATGTGAAGGGAGGCGAACTTTTTGGTTATTACACCAACGGATCAATAAAACCTTGTCTCGAACAATACTTAGCCGTTGAAGCAATTGGAGCTGAGAGATTTCGACACGAATCAGACACCGTCATCAGGTTTTTTCTCCTATAAGGGTGGCAAGAATACCCTAAGTTTTGATCTTAATGTCGCTGGTGGGCTGACGTTGTATCTTACCCCAAGTCTCCACCTTCAAACGCCCTCTTCACTTTTATTAGTCCAACAGTGATTTCTGCAAAATTAAAATTGCCTAAGGAGGTATCATTTGCTTTACTCCCGCGTTTTGCCACGGGTGTGTGTCCTCCACCTTATTCAGTGAATATATATATTTTTTTCGGTATCTCTCGTGTACACTTCAACTCTTGGTGGATTCGGCGTCCTCCTCACGCTAGGCACTCACGCTCTCCCTTCTTTTTTCCTACCTTGCCGTCTAACCAACGTAACCGACCAACCAACCGAGAGTTCCTCTGATGTTGCTCCTACAGATAAGTGGTCGGCTCTCGGGTTTGCCATGCCTGCGGGCACTATCGGTCGATGCGATTCCTCCATCCTCGTCTCGTTACTCTTTTTTATTCTCATTTTTGTCTTTACTACTCGGGTGTACTTCTCCTCCCTGTGTGTACGCGGTAGCTGCCACTCACGCACTCCTTTCTTTTCTCAAAACCCTTCCCCACCGTTACCTTGAGGTCTTCTCCTCCCTCATCGCCACCCCACCAGGGCTCCTCTTCTTCTTTTCGTGTTTACATTTTATTTTACGTCATGCCCCTTTCATTATCTTTCTCTTTCCCCAGGCTACTTATACGCCAACGACGATCACTCCAAAAAGTCTTAAGATGATGCCCAAAATGAGAGAAAAAAAAATGGAAAAATAATGCAGAGTAATATCAGGGATGTGTGATACGGAGGATTGAAAGTAAACTTCGCTTAGTGGTTTGTTCATAGAATTGGGTCGTTACATTTGTGGCCAAATGAATACATCATAAATCTGGCTATTGATGCTTTAATAATTAGCGTCATGGAAAAGTATTCTGAAATAAAAATTTAAATTTATTTCGCCAACGGAGATGATCATTCATCGAACGAGCCGTACATTGCTTATAAAATTTTGCCGAATTTTTCGGCTACGTATCTATGAATGGAGATGAGTAACAAGGTAATGTTAATTAATTTTGAGTAACAAAGTAATTTTTCTCGCAATTTTGAATAAGTATCTTTAAGCATAATACGTCCTTTAATTTTAATCTAATTTAATTTTATAATGGTGCTCGATATTTGAGAACTTGCTAAAATATGTCATGGTTAACCGCATGAATCAAGCCATAAATAAATATGCCTTTGTGTACTTTGGAATTTCCTCCAGAGAGGAATCGATTGGTAAATGCTGCGGTAACCACTATTTAATCGGTGCTCTATCCATTATACTCAGTTGATATCCTTCAGGTGGAGTTCCAGAGTTAGAAGAGAGCTGAATGCCATCGAAAAGGGTTACAAAGGCTCTGCATGCTTGATTCGCTCCTCCGCCCTCTTCATCCTCCGGTTCAAGCCACAGAAGCTCAAGGTTAATAGAGACTCTGAAAATCAGACAGTTTACATAATAGTGACAATGGCAAAGCGACACTTGAAGTAGAACAATTAGATGAGCAATTATTCATTGAATATTCATCGGATTTTTTAAATGGAAGGGTGATTTTCATTTATTCTGTACAAGGAAGCCAACTTGAGCTGTCGTGATGCTTATGGTACACCCGAATTTGTACTTCTCGGCAATTTCCACTTGACTTTTCATAGAAAATTCCAGCACTTTCATTATCATACGTAAATTGATGTCGAGTACCGTTTTCATCTCTGGTACAGCACCGTAGGACGCAATTATTTATTGCACACTCGTTTCGTATCTGTCCTCTGGGTTCATTTGGTTGGAGGGGAGGGAAAACTGACGAGAAATATAGGAAGTGGAGAGGAGCAAAGTCACGACAACCATGACGACGTTGGCAGAGACTCACCTCGATTTAAACGTGGGTGTGGGTTTTGAAAACCGTTCTCATTAACTGAACTGAGGGGTGAGAGGGTTGTCTTCTATCTGCATGTTGCAGTCGTACTTTGATTTTCAGTTGATGAATATTGCAAGAGCAATTTGATATTGTGAAAAATTAACATTTTGTGGGAGAATGGGAATGTGTGGGAATTAAGTGGAAAATTCAGGTCAAATTTATGCAGGGATTTGACAATTAAGATATTACATGAGATTGCTCATTGAAAAAAGAAGCAAAAATCAAAGAGCAATAGCTAAGGTGCACTGAGAAAAAAAATCGTAATACCTGAAACGCATTACCATTTATTTGAGCTCTGTGAAAGGAGTTTAGTCTGAAATGTGAACCATGGAAATATATTTTACGCATTATTAGAACTTTTTCTCTTAGTACCAGCCTGCCTCATGACTATGGTCAATTTTAATTTGCTAAAGAGGTGAAAGGAAGAAATATTCATTTAAAGAACAAATTTACTTCTTTTCTGAATATATGAGCAATAATCCATTGGATATTCCAATTGTTTGTTACAATTTTTTGTTTTTTCAATTTAGAATTTTGAAAAACACACTTGAGGAAATATTGTATATTTGGAATACTTCTCAAACAGCTACGATGTTTAAACATCTTTCTCCATCATCATTGAAATAACAAGATCACCATGTACACCCCCAAGGACCTTATTAGCTGAACATCCGTCGAGTTTTCTCACGACGTCAAAACTTACTTCCCATCTTTACCCTCCATATTCCATCATATTTTCATAACGAGACAGATTTTTCGCGAATTTTTTCGCAATTTAACCCGCAGAACACTTCCTGGATTTCCCTTCATAATACATGCCCCCAAGCGCTGTTAAAACCACACGAAAAAAAATGAGAATCCTCCATTGCTCTTGTTACCGTTAAATTTATTGTAATTGATTTACCTATCGTAAGAAACGATCGGCCGGATATGGCAGCAAAACCGCACGTTCGTACGTATAAAACGTCGCTTCCAATTTCAAATGTAACCGTGGTTCAAGGTGTTCAATCCCTGCATACGTGTGCACACGTCTTTTGTGAAAACGCGAAGGAGGTGGGCAAAAGAATTAATGGGAACCAAACAGTACTGCTAAAGTATACTACAAGAATATGTGTTATATACATATTCGAAAGACGAACCTCCTGTGTAATCTGTAATTAGCGATCCCGATTAAGCTTATTTACGAGTTGAGTTAGCTCACACTGTGTCAGTTCCATTGTATTTTAATGCTCCTCCCCCTTGACTCTTAACCATCTTCACCTATCTTTTCCCTTTTTCGGTCTTTATTCATCCTAACCAGGCAACGAGAAGTAACAAGCGATTTCAACTTAAGAAGGAAGTCAGAAAACCGTATAAAATAACGTTCACAAATTAACGAATCGGTCAACAGTTCCCTCCCGTTTTGCAATTTTTTTTCCTTCGTCTGATGTTTTATCCTTTGGTGCCGTTTGTTGAGAACAACTCGATCTCGATAACTAACGTTATCTATGTATCAAGATGATATGAGAATTTAACGAACGTTTTGTTACGCTCCAGGGACACAAGAGATCGCCGTAACGTAAATTATTTTCCAGGTTTTCACATTGAAACGGTAACGGCTGGCACGGAGGATACAGGAAATGGTTTGAGTGATGATCATGATCACTTCTCGGTGTAATCAATTGTTGGGTTATGGGAGTAGAAATTATTTGTGAATTTATATGAGTCACCGAGTTGTAAATAATCCTGGAAAAAGTTGGAGAAAGTTTAATGTTTTTCATAATTCAATGTTTCGATGCAAGCAAAGAAAACGTACTGACATATTGTTAAACATTTTTTTTGCAGCAAGTAAAGAAAGAAAACTAAACCATAGTTCTAGATAATATTATACTGAGAATAAGGAATTCATTCGCTTATTCG
>JAPYZN010002562.1:0-11534 GCA_030522865.1 Psyttalia lounsburyi | reverse complement strand
TTCACTTTACGCACGATTTCCGACTTTTACGCACACTGTGCGGAAAAGTACCACTTTACGCACGAAAACCGGTACCGAAAAGTGAACTTTTTGGGCAGGCATTGCAAAAAATAACTTTTTGAGCGTCTTTCCCTTTCAATTATGAATGTTTTTAGTATTATTATTGTCATTGTGAAAGTTTTTGGTTCAGTTAGCAATTGGCATTTGGTTGAAACCTACAGTGTTGAATATGACATTAAAATTTATTTACCTCAGCGAGGTAAACGGCAGTTAATTAATGATGGCTTCATATACTCGATTGTTTATCTATTGTATTGTGATTTTTTTGTCAATTAAAGTATATTTTCATCATTTCGGATTTTTCAAAATTACTTTTCCCTCTATTTTTGATGTTAAGACTTGGGTCTAGATTAAATTGTGATAGGTGATTTTATTTCGGGTGAAATTGAATGAGGTGTAATGGTTTGCGGTGATTGTTTTTGGAGGGAAATTGTTTGTTGTTGTGAAAAAATTTATAGGGATTTTGTATATTGAAATTGTATTGAGGGGTATAGACATGGAATCACCCCATCCAACCCCCCTCAGGGGTCCTCACTATAAATGGAACCGCCGTTCTCACGCAACCCCCATCCTATCTATAGCATGTTTAGTAGGACGGATTTCTAAAATAAATCAATTGTCATTGTGATAATGGTTTTGGAAAATGACTTTTGAGATATCTTGAAATGTCTGTGGGACATCCAATGACAGGAAAATCTTGCATGAAATTTACTTAATTATGCGACATTCTTCCATTTTGTTTTACAATCATCCGACACTGAAAACAATTTATTCATTCCAGCCTCGTAGTGCAAAGCGACTTGTATTCAGGGTTATGAATTAGGAAGTAGTGTATGAATTCAATCATATTCAATCCCGGACAATGAGTCGTTAGGGCGATTGTTTCGACCTGTGGGTATATCATCTGTAGCGATTATTTTCCTCAGCCTATCACTTCAAAAATTGCCCAATCAACAGTTGTTGAAAACACAATCATTAAACCCCATCCAACTCTCAATTTCAAAATTGGAATTTTTTTCAAAATACTATTTTTGTCTCAGTCTCAGTCTACAAAAAACTATTCCTAACTTACGGAGATTGGGACGTCCATCGCAGTTGACATCGATGGGATATCCGCATGGATAATTGAATTTGGCTTCTGGATTGAAGACCAGGCCCTCCGGACACAATTTCTCCTCACCAACTCCCTCGATACACTCGATATACGCATCGCACTGGGACGCTACTGGAAATCGTCCAGTCTTCTCCGGACAAGAGGCCGTCGATTGTCTCTCATGATGATCAATCTGATTGTGCTGACCAAAGGGTCTCTGACTCTGCTGAGGCTGTCCAAATTGTCGCTGATTTTGATTGACTCGGCTCTGGCTATTCTGATTGAAACTCTGGCGTGGCCGTTGGAATTGTCCATTGCCTGCAAGGAAAGCTCTGTTTATACCGCTGATAGTTCATGATTGATAAGCAGAGCAGACACCGGATGCGTAGCACGCGGCGACTAATTTACCGGAGCTCTTGTGACACTCACAACAAATTACTCACGATTAATTTAGTCTCAGGGTCAACCTGATGATGGCCGAGTGAACGAGGAGAAATGACAAATGAGTGGAAAAAACGTTATCAGTGGATATAAATATTGCCTCTATAGAAAAAGCACGGAACGTTTTTTGTTAGATTCTTTCGCGGCATAGCTAAGCTATACATATATATAATATATGATATAACATCTATGCAATATAATATATACATATTAATATATACACCAGTTTTTTCGGCGTCGGGTAGGGGAGTGTGTTCCACATTTTCTACGTTAGGATAGTAAGATTAATGAATAATGGATGGAAAGGATCTTGAATAGGTGGGGATTCATTCTCAATATATCTAGTCCACAATTAACGGAAGAAAAAATCAGATATTCTCGGACCGGCTATCGAACCCGGGACCTTCCAATTACCAGTCGGGTGCTCTTCCCATCTGAGTTATCCGACTATATACTGCTTTCCATATCATAAGGCGTAAAATCTACCCGAAATTTCAAGAATCATGCTCATTATTAAATTCTTCAGTTTAATCATCTTCTAAGGATTCCAGTGGAGGTTTAATAATTAGAGGTGTCGTCTAGAGTACAATGACTATGGTGCCCTTCTCGTCAGATAAAAGTCTTCCAAGATTTTTCATCTTTCTCAAATTGATGATTTTCTTATGTGAAATAATTCGTAATAATTTCCAATGTTGATTATTCTTGCCGTGAAAATCTATGATTCTCTCCTCTTAATAATTCAAATTTTCTACTCGTAAGAAAATGTATTTTTTACAAAAATAATCTTTTGTTCTCAATGTACCAGCCGCGTCTTTGCCACCAACCATAGATAATGGTGAAAAATCACCGGTTGCCTTCATTTTCGGGGGGAAAAAAATTTTGGAGGTCTTATCTTACCTGTTTACCAAAAAAAGAGATGACAAAATTTACCGAGTTATAACGAGTTCTTCGGGTATTATAGACAAGACATTAGCATACTCGCGCGATGAATATTTTATTATCTTGTATATGGCATCATCATTCCGCGGATTTTGCTGTGTTCGTGAGCGCGCGGAATGGGGGAAAGTCAAAATTACCATCACGAAAGTTATGTAATTGAACGGAGGACACCTGGACCCAGTTCCAAGAGAATTAAAATGTCGTGCAGCTCGTCGTTATTATCTGGTATTATCCTCTCACTACCGCAGCGAATTTATTCAACAGCTTAATTAGAATTATTCAGGAAAATATAACGTTAATCTCAACTGATTAGCTAGTCGGCGTCTACAGCACTGATATTACTGATATTACTTTTTGATAACAATGAGGATATATCAGGACATAAAATGGGAATGGAGTGTGTGTGTACGTACAGACGGTGGCTACGAAAATAGCAACAGCCAGAAAAGATAATGTCACTAGTTGCGACATCGTCGGAATTGTATGGTCTCTTGATGATAAACTGACCACGTCTCGCGAGTTTAAATGACGAACTACAGAAGACACCTGATCCTTTCGGTGGCTTTTATCACCTTCAACGGCGGAAAGTGAGAGTTTCTGGTGAGGCTTCTTCGGCGAGTCTTGGAGTAGGGGCAAGTGAGGATGATACATTGGCAGTGAAAATTCCAGAATAACAAGGTATGGTATTTTTACGTAAAAAATCGACCCCTCCATTCTCATTCTGCCGACCTTATGAAAAATTCTTCCAGGACTTGAACGGTTGAGAATTGTTCATTGGGAGTAATTCGAACTGGTGGAGTGGAAATGGTTAAAGTCTATATCGAAATGCACTTACGGTTTTTTTAGTATTTGTACTTACACTCGTAGGAATCTCCTAAAATTTATGTATCTAGATAAGAGGTCAGTTTAGGTCAGTTGACATTTTCCATTGCACTGAGGGGAAAAAAATTTGCCAATGAAATATTCTTCTAACAAGAATTCAAATACAATTTTACTATAGGAATTTTGGATATTTGGTTGTCCAAAACAATTATATTCCCCAAAATTATATTTTGTTCTCACTGTTCGCTCCACCAGGTTGAGGAAGCTGTGCTCAACGCAGTGTACAACGGGCTCAAGTTGAAGGTCATTCTCCGGACCATGGGGAAGCGGATAGAGATACTTAGGATAGCTAAGTGTGACTCGGTGGATATTTCTACATCAATCGTTGAGCATTGTTCCTTGAAATTTTTTTTACCAAATGTTTGGGATTCCATTTGTCAGTGTCTCTGCTCTTATTTTTTTATCATTAGACCTTTCAAACAAACAATATTTTCTAGAACAATTATTTTTAGTAAAAAAGCTCGAATTAAATACGAAGTACAGGTAATACATAATACAATACATTAATACGAATTAATACAAAAAAAAATTTGTTTGGTTTGCACTTGAAAATCTCAAATATGAGCAATCACAAGAATGATTTTTCTCTTAATGCCTTAGAATTCTTATCATAGTACCACTATCACTTTATTCAAGAATTTGTTTCTTATCTGCGATAATGGCAATGAAAAAAACCACTGCTTCTTATTTCCCATGAACCGAACATCTTTCAAAAGCCAACCGGAGTGACTCCCTCGCTTGTCCAGCAACTAAAAACTTGTTAAAAACGCTAAATATATTTTGCGACAAATATTTAACATCAAAATTGTTGCTAAAACTATTCGACGGACTAAAAAACTCGAAATATGTTAAATACATTGAACATATTTGTAAATAAGAAAAATTCTAAGCTTCAGATGTAAAAGATTAATTTACAAACAAAAAAAGTAACGCAAAGCATGAGCCCCCCCCCCTCCCCTTCCTGACACCCCGCTGAGAATTTTTTTTTACAAAATAAGCCGTTGAATTGTCAGTCCCAGAATTTATCTTTATCATTAATTTTTAGATTTGTCATTTTTCTAGTTCAAACAGGACTTCCTTAACAAACATTTTTTCATTCCCCCAATATGATGCCACGTTTATATCAATATTTCTAGATTTAGCTATGGGGGCTAACGAGTTAGACCAAGAAATTTGAATGAAGCACAGGAAAGCGGGTTTGGTTGTTATGTACTCGAGAAGATGAATAAAATGTCAAGGCTCGGATTCTGCGCCTCGAGGCCTCGTGAGTCCCGCGGATTGCGCAATCCTTGGTTGATTAAAGAAAGCAGAATCCCTCGAAATATACCTACCAACGAATTAAACAATTTCATTAGTTCATGTTTCCTGTATCTCTTGTGAGCTCTGACTACACCCGTTCCAGTTTCACGAAGCAAATTATTCAATGGATGATTACTTCTCCTTATATCGATTTCTTTCTAATCTGAGAATTGAGGTCGCATAATCATCGAGTCACCCCAGAGACATCAATAATGTCAAATGTCACGAGTGAAAAATGCGGAAATGAAGGATTCCAGATAGCGGTCATTGAAATTTCAAAACACTTTCGAAATTTGGTCATTGTTGATAAAATAGAAAAAAAACTCACTCGTCAGATATTTGTTCAAGTGCGAGTAGATAATGCAGAGATCTCTGCTGCAGATTTCCACCTGACCCATCGAGGAAGAGAAACGAGAGAACTCGAGAAATGATTTCTCGCTATCTCCCCCTCGTAAAAGTAAAAACATTATAATTGTGTAATAAATATATTAATTCCTAAACTTGAAATCAATAATTTTTAGCTTTCCCAAATGATTTTACATTATTTTCATCTTACCTGCCCACTATATGTTAAAAAAATATGTTTAAAAAAATGAATTATAATGAATGAATTATGATGAATGAGATATGAATAAACGATAAATTTTTAAATTATAAAAATGCATTCGTGAGCAGTCCTAAATCATTCCCAAACGATCTAAATTGGTTTCATTGGGGAATTGATTATTCACTTTCTAATTATACGTTCGCATTTGACGACGTCTCCGCTGAATAAGCTCGAAAAAGATCTCAATTATCTAAAAACGTAACTACAATGTTTATTGTACACAAAATATACAAAACTTGAATTAAATTTGTACATAACATCAATGAGACACAAAAAGACAAAATTCAAACTCACAGGTTCGGTCAGGTTCTCACTTTGGGGGATCATAAAACTACTATAAACAAAAAAAATATCACAAGGGTTAAGGTTCTTCAACTGTACGAGATAATATGCAGTAATGCACTGTCAATTTCCCGGCTGCTTCAATTAGATCGATTTTTTATTACTAAAGGCGTACGCCAAATCTCGAAATACGAAGTATGATTAATCGATCATTTAACGTTTATCGATGAATGAATACTCAATCATTCATTCTGTCATGATCGACAGCCAGAACAAAAAAGAACCCAAAAATTTGTAAGGAAGATCTTAAAAGCTTTCATCGAGTGCGCTTTATTGTACTAGTCCTTATGTACAAAGGAGAAACATTGAATGTCCCGAATGAGCTCTTAAATGAGCTCTCGAATGAGAATCGATTATCTACAAATCGATTATTTCCTTAACTAACATAACGAAACGCGCTTAGTACGCAATAGCTGTTTAGAGCACTATTCATTGTTTTTTCTTTTTTGCTCTTGCTGTCGATCATGCAAATTAATTATCGATTATTCATGAATCAATTAGTCGTAACAGGTCAAGCATAACAAAAGGCCGTAGCGAAGCGGTGAAATGCACTTCGACTCAACCTCTAGATATGTTTTCGAGAAGTAACTATGATGTTCCATCATTTCTGGATTTACCTTTGCCCTGCGAGCTAAGGTCAGTTACCGAGAAATTGACAGTACTACAGTCAAATGATAACAAGAAGAAAAAACAATTAGTGAAACCAATGGGAATGACGAAAATATCTAAACACTAATAATAATTAAGCGTATACGTCTTAACAGCTACGACAACTGCTTTGATTCTCAGACTTCTGGGAATAGTCACTTCGAAGCTGTTCATTTACTCCTCGTATTAATTTAAGGCACACGAGTGTCAGCCCAACACACATGACTATCAGCATGTCGAGCGCGTGCATACCATGATCTTCATCAATGAGAGATGTATATCATCGTTACTGTTGAAATTGACATACTTCTTTGGAGAAAGAGTGCTGACTGTCTTCAGAGAATCGAGTGATCAACGAGGGTACTGGATTTGCCACGAAAATTTCCAGTAATCGAGGCGTCTCCAACTGGTCTGGCAGTTGGATCATCTTCAGACACTTCTGAACAGGTGATCTCTCCATTTCTATCAACAATTATCGACGAACGATGCACTCGAGCCACTGTTTATCTCAGCGTAGTCTTGGCGAGAGGCTGAACAGAGTTTACTTGAGAAGTCTGCTTCGCGTTTCCTGGGATTAGATGGATTCAATATCAATTGGTCAATAATACGAATTTTTTGAGGGAGCACTTCCGCCTAAGTATATGTCTTGAGAATTATATATTTTTTTATATTAAATTGACGCTTTTGATAAAATTATTATAAAATTTTTATAAATATATAAATTAATATATATTCTATATTGTTTTCGTACGGATTTTATGTATATATATATTTATAAGAAGTATAGCGAATTGGCCCAAATTCTCCAGATTTTGTATCTATTTTTCCCTCTAGGGCTGGCATATAAAACGGGGAATCCCCTGAATTGCGGTAGGGACTATATACGTAATTTCAAATCTGCCCCAGACTAACCTCAAAATTTCTTACTTTTTGCACAAATAAAATGACTGGCCAATATACTAAGTCATAAAGATTCCCAATCTAGGTATCTTTGGCTTCTAAAGCCCAACGCCTGCCATTGAGAAATTTAATTGAAAATTAAAACAAAAATAAAATTCTCACCCTCTCCCGGGAAGCTCCATCATATCGACAACAATATTATCGACATAGAGTTTGTCGTTGCACCAGAAGAAGCAGAGGGACCGAGGTTGCAGGACGTCCATGTCGTAGGCCCAAGCCAGCTCGACCCGACGTATTTTCCCGAGATCATTACCAGCTCCTCCTGGATGCGCGACGACTATTCTACGAGTTGTCCCATGCTCCAATTTCATGTATCCACTGAAATGAAATATCGCGTGTAGACACATTGTGAGATCATGGCCTGCATTGTACAGTTTTAATGATTAATTAAATTAGGGGGACAAACTTACTTTGGCGTCAGATCCATATTTCTGATGACACCATTGTCAGCGTGCAGAGACACCTTCATGAATCCCTGGACCCAACTCTCAGCTGTGGGGGGGCGGGCAAGATTAATGGTAATTCTATAATGTCTTCCTGAAATTATCAAAAAAGGGGAAATCTAATTAAAATTATTATTTTATAATTAGAGAATGGATGGCAAAATAAACTCTGAAAAAAATCTGAGAATTACCACTTCTCCGACAATTATCAATTTATAATTTATTTTTTAGAAGGTCCGGCCTGCTCGATTTTGTGAATTTTTGTCCCTAGACTTCTCAGAATTTTCCTGAATGGTAACTGATTATAGCCGTTTACGGGGTTACTAGTTGCGTTCAAAAACGGGGATGGAAAATTATGATCTTCCAGTCAAATGAAAGATCACAACATCTCGTACGTCGGCAATTAGGTTTTACGGAGAAATAATGATGATTAGAATATAATAATGTACGACGAAGCACGACTAGTTTCCAATATGGCGGCCGAATTTGCCTCACGTAACAAATACAAATGGTAATTCCTACGAAAACAACACCCACTGGAAACCTAATTGCCGACAGTTCAGATTGTCTGACTTTTCGTTTGACCATAAGACAATAATTTTTCATGCCTGTTCTCGGCCGTAATTAGTAACCCCATAAACGGCTGTAATGACGCCGGAGTCTGAGAAGTTCTGGGGAATCTAGGGACAACAATATAAAACAAAAAGTTGATCAATGAAGACTTCATAATTTTCTGAAACTGTTAAACTTACGGCAATAAGGATCCTCCTTTCCCGTCGAGAAGAAGAACTTGGATCCCAGCAGAGCCGAGGCGTCCTGGCCCATAGAAATCCTCTTCACCAGAGCCGGACTGTTGTCAGCGTGATATCCCATTATTCCACAGCTTAAACTGCTGTTACTCTTGCAGGAAAAGCACTCGCCCCTGAGGAAACGCGCATAATCGGTGCACTCGTGTGCTACGTACTGGCACTTTGAGTTTATACTCTCGATGAAGAGCTTGATGGCCCGTACGTGATTGCACGCAACGAGAACACGCGACGCCTCCTCCAGGCCCTCGCGGATGAGGGTCAGTGGTAGAGATGGGGTTGTTTCACTCAGGTCTGTACATCCAGGCTGCTCTTTACCGTTGTTTGGGTAAAAGTCTAGGTGTCCACACGGCTGACTCATACCGTAACCAGGAAGCCCTTAAAATAATTTACGATTTTAAGAAGGTGATGAAAATGATGTTCCCAAATCTCTTGTATCACGAGATTATTTATCTGCGTGTGCCAAGTTCACTGGGTAAGACCGAAATTTTGAATTTACCTAGGAAGAAGATGTTCTTGCCGTCAGTATGAATGACATCGACGAGTTGGGCATCAGTCCAATCTAAGCGCAGATGACTGGGCATACCCTGGAAGTAGGGCTCGGCAGGATCTAAACCGGTGATCCTGCCAATTTGTCCCTCCAATTTTTCGCCAGCATAGCCCGCTGTGTGGGCGCCTAAACTATGGCCTATCAGGTGGACATCGCTCGTGTCAAGGCCGTAATTCGTCTGTACAGTAACGAATAAATAATAATTTTTTATGGATTTAAAAATGAGAGATGGAGCTGAATTATCATGGATGGACAGATAAATCTAAATTTTATAAAAAAAAACTAGGCAATACAATTTTTTTATATTATCCCGAGAGTATCTCGCGATGGATCTAGAGAATCCAATAGTATTCGTTTTTCCGAAATCTCTTGAACATGGTCTGGCAAGATTGTACGCAGAGAGACTAATTCGGTAGAAATTACCGTTCCGTTAAATAATCGCGTAGTATTTTGGCCTCTCGGGGATAATTAACGTATAATTAACGTATAATTTATTAACTGCTTACAGAAAGTTAATGCCGGGTGCGATAACAATTATTCCACTGGTCGGTAATATTTGTTGACTCCTTAATCAATGGTTTCTAGATGTATGTATAATTTTTATTGACTGCTTAATAAAAGTTAATCAATTTTCCGCGAAAAGTTCTCCAACTGCCCAGTAAAATTTGCCTACCCTTCACTAAAAATTGTTCAGACGTGTACATAATTTTTGTTCAAGATAGTGAATTTTCATATGCGGTTGGTTAATTTTGGAATTTGTGTACTTGAAAAAGATTTTTTGCTGACCAAATGGAGGGCGAAAATCCCATGAAAAATCTTTGAACTAAGGCGCCAAAAGTGAACCTTATAAATAACGATAGCCACATATAACTACAGCCACAGTTGGTTGATTTGATAATTAGATTTTCGGAGCAATTAGTCCAACTTTTCGGTCATAACCTACTACAAGGCACGTTACATTGTGACAACAAATAAATATCCAATCACATCAACGACAATTACATCGTGGGGTATATTCCACTTTATCAAGTCGTGGACATAATCAACCAGAAACAGGTACTGTGGAAATATTTTTCCGATATTTCGTCCCTGGGGGAATTCATAACATACATCACTTGCCCAAATTTTAAATTTTGACTTTTTCCCGAACGTCGAAAATTATACACGTTTACCAAACGGAGTGTTGACTTTAACTGAAAATTTCTCTCCAATTATCTTGTACAGTCCCCCAAAACATAGTCATACCCATATTCCGCTGATTATCTGAAGTTCTTCGTCTTCAGAGCAGCAGTGAAATGCGAGTGGTTAGATCTTGCTTTATATATTGACCCAAACTACAGCTCGTCTGAATAATTTTTTGTTATGGAACCAGGGTTTGTGAGACGTCGTGTAATATTGTCTTAGCCCCTCCCCCCCAACATCGTCAGAATCCTAATTCAAAAAGTTTTGAAATATTCTCAAAATGTCATATGAAATAGTATAATAATTCATAGTCTAAGTGGAAACTCTAACGTATCTGACAAAAAAAAATCTAAAACCCATTCGTTTGCGGGAATTTTGAAGGTTGCGAGATATTCGGCGGAATATTTCTCCCATTTTGATTTCTGATCTCGACCAATTAGACGGCGATGTTCATGATTGCGTGACATATCCCGGCAAAATGTGGTAATAATATCTATCAAATTCGTGGAGATTAATTGACAAGCTGCAGGGAAATTATCGATCCGAAATATATCAGTGAGAAACATCCGATTTGACCCTGAATGAGACCTCTCATTGGTCGAAATCAGATGGGGAAAAACAATGACAAAATCGATTTTAAAATCGTTCTATCAACATTTAAGAGTGTAAAAAAAATATCGAATTAGGACTGAAAAATTACTAAATTAAAATCTTTTAAAAAAATAAGTAAAAGAAGGTTCATTAACAAGGTTGATTCATTTCATTTGCATCAATCTGTTATTTTTCATTAGGTTTTCTCGATGTATTCTCGATTTAAAACCTCTCCTCTCTCTTTTAGCCTACCTTCTCCTTTCTTTGCCGCTCCCTATCATCAGCGGTATCAAAGCCGTCTTACACTTAGCTGTACCCCATTCGAGCTAGGACTACATGGTAAACTATGTAAAAAACCAATCGGACAGCCGGCCGATTATGCAGTGCCCTAGTCACTAGGGCCTAGATAGGGCCGCAGATAGGGCCTAGTGTATTCATCTGTCGTACGGACTAGATGGAACCACTAAGCCTCTACACCAGGGCTCGGCAAACTGCTCTCGGAGCAAAACCAGTTCCCAACCCCAATTAGGGCATTTCAATGGTTTGAATAGAACAGTAATAAATTTTATGGCCCCCCCCAATTATCAGGGCCCGAGTACGATGCGGAGTGGGGGTAGCAGAGTCAGATAGTGGGGAGCCTAGAACAGAGAGCGCCCCAACTGATCAATGTTAAAAATGAAAAACCTAATTT
>JAPYZN010002561.1:0-12119 GCA_030522865.1 Psyttalia lounsburyi | reverse complement strand
CATTAGTGTCTACTTTTCCTTATCAACTAAAATAATAACTTCAATTGTATTTTACTTTTAATAGATTTTTGACAGTGTAAAAATGTTTATCATCCCCAAGTCATTCTCAACTCACTTAATTCGGTTTCTATAAAGGGAAAAAATTTGTTTAAATATCTTTTACATTTTTCCTTTGCTGATTTTTGTTAAAGCTTTTTTATTATTTTTTTCTCGTATTGGAAGTAATAAAACTGTTTGACAATAGCTTCTGAGACCAGCTGCTTCACTTATCACTACACACGCCAACGAATTTCATAGGAAAATACCTATACCGAATTGGATAAATGTATGTTCAATTCAATCGGATGTCTATTGAAAATTCTATGCACTATTGGTCTTCGAGCGGATACATATAAAAATTTCGCGGCAATATTCCGCGGCTTCACAATTCACTCTGGCGTAGCGCCAGTTAACGCAAATGCATTTTTTTTCCCTCTTCGTCAATAAATCATTGTTCATTGGTGTCTATAATTTTTCTTATCAACCAAAGCAGTACCTCCAATCTAAAATAATAACTTCAATGGTATTTCGCGCTTAATAGTTTCTTGAAACTGTCAAAATGATTAAAACGTGATAGCTCATGACATTTGAACGACAAGCACAGGTATTTTTACTATACATTGCTTTGCGTTTTTCAGAATCATGGGTGGAATTGAACCCATCCTCAGCAGATAGAGTGACTCCTCTGCCATTCGGCAGTGGAGGTGAAGAGTATCTGCGTTTACTTCGTGAAGCCCAGCGTGACTCCACCCAATCATCAGCAAGACATTCCCTAGCCTCATCTAGAAGAGATACACCAAGGGACAGGTGAGTTAGGAAATATTTTATCCTAAAATGGACGACTTTTTGGATCCCCTGAAACTCATGCCCCACCCACATCTCGAGTTACATTCTCTAGTCTTTAACATTTGCATAAGCAGAATGGGAAAACCCGATTTAATCGGCAGTAAAAGACTGAAGTTTCTTTGCTGTCATCAATTTTACCAATAGTCATTATATTTACAACAAAAGAAGATTGAACAAACGGAAAATCTAATGCTCTGTCTGCCCATTTCAGCCCGAAGAGTCCCCCCAACAGTCCCAATACTGAGCTGTCTACCGAAGATGATCTCAAAGGTGTCTATATAAACTATGGCTGCTGCAAGGTCAGTTTTTTTAGAGGAGAATAGCTCTTCAGTATCAATTTTATTATCAGAACTGAAGTGGTGAAGCGATTTAAGTCAATTGATGTGTGTTTTCATAGAATATCTCGGAATCTAAGGCAAATAGTCCAATTTTTGTAATAAACTTTTTTGTACATCTCGATTAGTTCTTCAAAAAAGGTTCAGACCAAAATTTTGCATAGTCTTCGATTCCCGCTATATTCATTGAAAAGCGATCAACTATTAAAATCGACTTGAGGGATTTTACGACTTCCTTACTGAATTGTTTTCGTGAAGATGTTTTCTGGATCTTGATAACGTAGAGTGGACGTCTAATACTTAACTATGATTTGAGTGGAATATAATAGAAGAGTGGAGCTACGATCTCCATTAATAATTCAGCCTTTACAATTCGCCTTCAACAAATTACGTCTTTTTAGATGAGAAGGGGATAATTTTTGTTGTATGACTCATTAACTGCAATTTAATGAATGATAGCTAGAATTCACCTGGGTTTTGCTGGTAAATACTGATGGATCTGGGTTTGCTTTCTAATTTCACTCCAATGACTTACCTTTAAACGTTAGGAAACGTGAATGTATCAACTACTTTAGGAATGATTTTGATGTAATTGAACGTTATTTAACTACCTGGTTTCCCATATGAGTTGTAGTTTTATTTACAAATAGCGACAATCTTTTATAAATGTCTATATACAGTGGTAGCTTACAAGGCAAATATTTGACGATCGATATCGTTTCAATCTTGAATTCTCGCAACCCGAAGAAGATCAGATTGTCGTTCGCTGAGAGAAAACATTAATTTTAGCTGAAAGAGTATTTCCGTGATCATTTTTCAAGTCATGAAATCTCATAGCAAATAATTTTGCTCCCAAACAGAGAGAATGAAGTCTTTAAACAGGAGAAATTCTTTTATCATGATAAAACTTTTACGATTAGTGTAAGTCTTCCCATAAATTCATATAGTTTACGTCATATCTTCAACTTAATTGATCGCCGGATCTATACTTTCGTAATCTGATTACTCCTCATCTTCCACTGAGAAACTTTTGCTTTAATTGCATGACGAACACTTTCATTATCAATCCAAGTATATAAAAAATTATCTTAAGTGTTAAAATTACGCAGTGATAGAATTTTCAGTTGTGTAAATCCTTGAATATTCTCTACGGATAAGGAAATTTCATTAATTGGCGAGACTTTTTTCTTTCAGTATGACAACAAAATTATTGATCAATGGATTTTCCATTTTTTTTAAATCGACAAGAAAATATTTTCTTGTTTCTTTGTTTCTCGTACAATACGATACCAGGAAAGGATATTCCTTTGTATCAAGTAGTTCCTGAGCATACACTAATTATCATACAAATTTTTCTCACCGAAAGAAAAAAAAATGTTATACGGATGTATTTTTATTCATCGTCAATAATTCCGTTATCCTTTCTCTTTATCTTCCCTCGTTTTCACCTCGAAATGATTTCTCATGCTTCCGAATCGTCCTTGACTATAAGAAAATCAACGTCAATGTCGTGGCCTGTTGATAATCGATTAACATGTGTCCACTCGATTCGTATGCAACTAAACTGCAACTTTACATTTTACTGAATAAACTGCGCATGGAATGTATAGCGCAATATGTTCACAGAATTTTCATATGCGTCACGTTTTTCTTTACTCTCTAACTCTGTGAGGGCTCTTAGAGAATGACTAGACGCTTTTTCGTGTATTACACTATTGACCTTGGACTAGTGCAGTTGGACTGGGCATCGATTAATCCACATCTCGGCTCGTATCAAACGAAATGTCGTTCTAGTGAGTTTCATTGGTTTTTCTTCTCGCATTGTTTTCCATCTCCAGTTTGTTTTTCATATTTGTGCGTTCTACAAATGCGCATCGCCACGTGCATAAACAAGAGTAGATGATATCAAGTGGATGAACAAATATAATGGTGTCGAGTGTCCCACTTCTAGACCCATTGTGCGTAATTTTTCCTTAATCGGTAACTGAAGATCTGTGTTTGCACACCTAATGTAGACAAACATTTTGCTATTGAGGAGTTTCACTCCCACAATATTTTTTGTGCTTAATATGGAATGTGGATTATAATTTTTGCATGTGCATTTCTTTTAAACGTCAGTTCATGAATTGGGGAGAATGAAATTATTTTAGGAGATTTGAGACATCTGCATTGTGACGTCAAGCGGAGAAAGAGTTATTCCCGTCATTTTGTCAATCACGTCCTTCGCAACAATTAGTTAGGAATACATTGGTCATTTCCATGAATAATAGATGAATGGTGGAGCATGCAGTTGTCATACGAGAGAAGTCTGTCTTTTCAAAACTTTATTCAAGGAGAAATCTGCATTGCACAACTATATAATTTTCTCAATTCTTCATTCCGGTTCACATTTTCCTTGCTTTTTATCATGTAAATGTTCATTTAACTATTGAATTAACTAGTGAAGTCGAAATAAATCAGTGAATCATTCGTGAAAAATGAAAAAAAATCAAGAGCTACACAAAAATTTCAGCAGTTTCGTCAATGCAAAATAACTATTTTTACACCCCCGAAATGTCACTTCCGCAGGAATCAAGCTTCCTGGTTGAAAACTACAACAGTAATATAGCGTTTTCTCATATGCGTGGAGAAAGAAAATATTTCATTGCCGAAAACCGGTCTTTCGCTATCTTTGTTCCTTTGAAGTAGAGAAGAAGGCACACAGGACCAACAAAAAAAACATGCTACTCGAGTTATAATGACTCAAATGAAGTTGACCATGTTGAGTCATAGACGTCGTTGACGCTCGTGGCACAGATAGACCCGTAGTTCCAGCCAATCATCGACTTCGGTCCGCGCTCACGCCATCCGCAAAACTCGTTTCGAACGCCAACTCAACTCGTCCATTCAATTACAAAGACATGAGCATGAAATGTTGTAAATAAACTGTAAATACTTCAGTGAATGTTGATACTTTACCACATTGTTATATTTATTGAAGGCTGTTAGTATCGAGTATAATATTTGACTCTGATTTTTCAGACATTTCAGTTAAGTGTAACAAGAAATCTCGGAATCTGATGTCTCATTTTTATAAAGATTACTTCTAAATTTTGATTTTTTCTCGCTATACCAAGGTCGATGATTGACACATCATTGAGAAAAAAAAATTATAAATAATTTGGACCCTTTCAACTGCAGGAGTGAGGTTTTCTGAATTTTTCCACTCAAACGTTTAATAAAATCTCTTACAGTTTATTAAAAAAAAACATCGAGGTTTCTGAGTTGGCCTGGAGTCAAGTCACAAATATCAAATGAAATCCGTGACGATTATCTCCGCCCGCAATTCCTGGAGAAATCTTCATCACAGAATTATATCTTCCAGTTGTCACATTTCTCGCCAGAAAAGCTCGCTATAAAAAATCACTAGATGTAATCGGCGTTGATCTGAAGTTGACGCGAAGTTCCCTTGAAGTCCATTGAACCCGTTTTACGACTTCCCAAGCGGATTGTGCGCATTCTCATAAAGGTGCATCAAATTTAGTATCAAAACCGCAGGACGCAACTGACTGTTCGCGGAGAAACGATACAGCAATACACTTTTGGTGCCAAGTTTCCATTCCCACGCAGTGAGAACGCATCTAAGGAATCCAAAGTTGCTTGACTGCGTTTTTAAAGATGCCTAAAATAGACTCAACAGCTTATAAACCCAGCACTGAAGTGAGACAATTCTTAGCACTGCGAGAGCAATGGTACAAGTGCTCAAACCAGTATCGGTTGGCCCAAGAAAATCATTTGTTGATAATTGCAAAAAAAAATATTGTTTGCTTGCATTCAGGAAGTCGTAAGTACAAACATTCATTCGCTCACACGAGTGAACGCATTTTCAGGATCAAAATATTCTTTCAGAGGAAAATTTATGGAGGTCTACAGTACCCCTAAATTTCAAATTTGTTATCAGATCATTATTACTTTTAGGAAGATCTGGTTTGCGATTAATGAATAGCAGAAATAGCAACCTACTTTCTGATTCGCATCAAATGATCATTTTTCAGTAACGAAAAGAATGTCCTCGAAAGGACGTTTTTTACTTGCACAAAAAATCAATTGTTTTAAAGAATTACTAAATGCATTAATGTTTGGCATGAAAAAAATATTCTGCAATCATTTTTAAGAAATGATTTTTTTTTTGGCACGAATATTAATTGTTTGAGAAGCCTCAAGCGGGTTTTCTCTTTGTGTACTGTCTCACTTCATTTTTCCATTTCTCTCTGCGGCGCAATAAATTCCCCTGCCACGAGGTCACTCGTCCGATTGCTCCTCTTTATATTCCCAGAATCGATATAAATTTTGCAATGAACTTCGAGCAAAAGAGGAGATTACTTCTTCCCATTGTGTTCCGGTGCATGGCTCTGTTGATATCCTAACATTTCGCGCTGATAAGATGCCATGCCGGGGAGATTATCGGCGCCTTGAACTGATCGATGATGAGAAAACGGAGTTCATTAAGGGGCAATTGATTTTTTTTAGTAATAATGAAACTCTTGGTAATTGGTATTTTATTTGAATTCAAGGACCCTGGTGACTTGATGGAGAGGGGGTCTGAGTGGATGTACGACGAGTGGAGCTCACGTCCTGATCAAATCCCACCGAAGTAAGTTTATTTTTGAGTGAAGGACATGAATTCAGAATAAATAATGGAACAATTCTGTAGCGAAGTGGTAAAACGAGATAAGTGAATTAAACATATTTTTTTTAAACCCGTATTATCTCAGAAAGGACTAATGTTAGCCAAAATTATCAGAAGAATTTATTTGCGGCAAAATTGATCAGCTATAAAAATGGTTTTGTCACATTATCGCCTAAAACCAATTCTTACTGAGTTAATTCGAGTTTTATAAAGGTAGAAAAAATCCACTTATCTCGTTTTACCACTTCTCTACCAAATTGTACTTGTGAAGAATTTAGAGTAGGACTTTCAATGGATTTTCCGATGCTGGCGAGACCATTACCTGACCATTTCCAGCATTTGATTGTATTTTTCAGTCGAATAATTTTTTTCAAAAAGCTACATTGATGTTTACAATTAATGCCGATCATGATTTTATTATTTAGAGTTTGAAGGTAAAGCTTTGATTCTCTACTATGAAACGGTAGAATTTTTTTTTTTTCAATTGATATCGCAACATTTTTTTCCCGAAATTTTTAGGACGAGTTTTATTGATTATTTATGTAAAACGAATGTTCGTTATTGATTTTTCTTTGCGTGACGTCCTTTATGAATTTCATAGATGAAAATCATTAAATGATCTTTTAATGTCTAAATAATTGATGAAAACTCTCAAATATTTTACGCGCATTTTTCGGAAGAAAAAGAGCAGATTTCTCAATAGTTCGTAATGATGAAGTCTCATTCTATTGATTAATCTGAGATTAACGGTTCATAATTTCTAGAGACTGGAAGTTCAAGCATCCTCAGGGAATGATTAAGAGAAAAACATACTCCATCCGAACTGCTAAAGTTGGGAAGAATGGACTCTTCTCAAAGGAGGTTCTCTACACACTATTTTTGTCCAATCTGCTGTCACTCCTGATTGGTACTGGATTTGGGTGAGTTCATTTGATCCAGTATTATTGATTTATGACGATATTTTGAAGAGGATGATGAAATAAATCTAGAAATTTTCCTCAGTTCGGTTAATGTATATCTCTGAACTAATAGATCATTGATTCTGAACAGAATGTAAAAGCTATCTCGTTCACGGACTGAAAGAGACTTCTTTTAAACTTCCGAAAATTAAGTATTGAATTTATTCAAGCATTGAATAGGAAGGAATACTTAATCATCGAGTTTATTTTATGTGGACATTATTATTCATTCTGAAGAAAAATTGGCAAGCTGTTTCCAGAATGATATATTTAGATTTATTTACCTAGGAATTAATTCTTAATCCCAAAATCCATTCGATTCGTTATCATCACTTCTATTATAACAGAGAGATAATTGTTATTATATAGAAACCATTATTGGACAAAGCACTAAAATCTTTTTCAGGCAATGAAGTTTTCAACATTTTCAATATTTATCATTAGTTAATTTCTTAAAATAGATTCTTTATCTAAATTGTGAAGACTTCTGATGAGCTTCCCGCAAACCCATTATTAATTTACAAAATCACTGAGTGATTTTATTAATAGACTTAAAAAAATAAATTCTGTAATTTTTATTGTTTTTTTTTTTCAGAGTTTGGCTGACTAGGCGAAGTATCCTGATCTCTCGTGTCGCCATCGAGTGAGTGATGAACCCTCTCCACCGAAGATTTAAAAAGCCGAAAGAAGTGGGATGAATGAAAGATTAACAGAAGAATATTAAAAGCTTAAAGAGGGGGATGAAAGAAAGACTGAGTGCCCGCGGGAAGCAAAACCCATTTTTTAATGTAAGGAAACCTAATCACTCTGCACATCTCTTATCAAAAGAAAAAGCCCTCAGGACACAAAAAAAAATATAGATAAATAAACAGGACAAAACAGCCCACCAGCAAAGGAAGTATCACGACAATTGCGCATTAGAATTTCGTTTAAAGAGCAATATCGTAATTTTGATTTGATTCTAGACTCATTATCCTCTCACCGATCCACAGTTTTCTCGTTTGAACGAGACATTCTATATATTTGGGGGCGATAATATGTGTTGATGATTTATGTTTGGAGATTGTATATGAAAGTGGGAGCGATTGAGGGGAAATTGAAGAGAAAAACTATGAACATGTCCAATTTTATACAGTTTCTAAAAACGTTTCTATCTGCGATAGTATGGTAGACGATAGCATGTTTAGTATTTATGCATAATTTTTATTCATTAATTGAGGAATGAGGATTTAATGGAATGACATTGATTACCAATTATTTTGCCTGACTCGTCTCTCGAATTTTTTTCAATCGAAAAAAATTAAACTGTGATTGAGATGATTGAGAACATTTTGTTGAGTTTAATGAGAAGCATGACCTCCAATTTCAGTGGATAAATTGAAAGCTATGATTTTAAATATTGTAGATTTATTGAAAAGAGAACTAAAAAATATCTTCATAGATGAATATTAGAAAATGTTCGTAATAAATTGTGTAATCAGTGCCACCAATTTCCTCAGAGAAATCAACGTTTGTTGATTGCATTCGCAAATTTTTGTATCTTCATTGATAATTCCTTCTCAATTCTGAGTTTCTAATCTTGAGAGAATTTGTGATTTATTAGAAGTTGAATCGCGGCTTTTTACTAAAATTAAGCCTCAGAAGGTACCATCGAATTTCCTGCAATTTTTCGTTTCTTTTTTTTTTTTATTATTCGTTATTATTATCAAGTTAACGTTTATTGACATGAAATAGTAATGTAAACTGACATTTTAGTTCTTCCTCTAGTATGCGGTGTTTGATGTGATAAACGAAATAGAATTTGGTAAATAAATGGATATTGGTCAACAGTTGTTTATCACATTTGATTTACTCTATCTGACGCGAACACCGTTTTTTATTTACTGTGAATTTTTATTTGGATGTAAGTAGCGTTTTGAAAAATATATAACTTTGTGTTTTTCCGGTTTGTTTGTAATTGCATATGGATAATAAAGCATTTTGTAAATTTATAAATATCAATTTATGGATGAAAGCCTTAGTGGTCCTTGATATCAGAAAAATTATATTGAAATAAATATTACAGAAATTATACTTTTGTAGTTGTTTTTTTCAAAATTAATGTCTAACTGAATAATTCTTCGAAATTGTGGATATTATCCTGAAGTGATACAATGAATCGTCATTAAATATCAATTGCTTTTTTTGAACTGTCTCGTGATATTTTTTTCAATTGCAGAAACTTCAAGACTGAGTGAAATGATTGAAGAAAATTAAGTAAATTTAGTGAGAGGCGTGACTTCGAATTTGTTTAGGTAAATTAGAGCCTATGATGATAAACCTATATTTAAATAATATTTGCTGAGGAAAGTTTATAGCTTGAGACGAAGGCGAGGGATGTACTCTCATGAGTCAACCTTTTTTTTCGTATTAAGAAGTTATTGCAGATATCCTCTATTTTTCATGTTTTTAGCAAATTTTTGGAAAACTGTTGATCAGCTTGACGCCACCAGATGTTGCGTTTTTTGGTTTCATCGTTATTTAATGCCTCATAAAATTTACCAGTCGTACAATCTCTGTTCTTCATTTTTACTAAAGCTGTGCGAACTTTTGAAAAAGTTTGGTAAATTCTGCGGTGGCCGTGAAACTTTATGAGTCATTGAATAACGAGAAACCTTAAAAACTATCTATTTTTTTATGGCAACCTTATCTACCGTTTGTCAGAAACTTGGGTAAAACACGAAAAGTGTGGGGATATCGGCAATAACTTCTTGAAAAACGATAATTTTATGTTCCTTCGGTAGCATTTCATTAAAAAAAAATTTTTTTTACGTCCCCGCCCTCCCTATATGCCTTAAAAAACAAGAAAGTAGATTGTATTCAAAATCCATCAAAATCGAAATACTTTGTAATAGCTTGCAAAGAAAAACCAGTGAACAAAATTTCGAAATAGTTCGAATCGAGAAATGCTGCCGCCTGTCGGCGACTCCAGAAGTGCTTCCGCTCCCTCTCGCTCAACTTCGCTCCCCACTCTAGAATCTATCCCCCCGTTTTTTGTTACACGTGACACAATATGCAACGACATATTGGAGTCAATGTTGATTGGTTACTCCAGGAGACGACACTGGCAAGTCGTTGATTCTTCGTCAACGTGAATAATTAACCGAGCGATTTTTCAAAAGTGAGTATGTAAACAAATGTATACATACCTTAAATAACGTACATTGGAATGGCCATAACCTACGCATCTCATTTTCTCAGCATCTATGTACTGCAATCGGTCATTCCTCTCTCGATATTTTTGAGTAACTTATTCTGTATACCTCGAGGAATGTTAAATTGGGAAAACAGGCCGGCAATAATATATATTAACATTTGCGAGACCATTCATCATTACTTTTTAATGCCATTTCAATAAAATTTTAGAAAAGAAAATGGAAATGATGAATGGACTTCCTCAATATGTAGATCATCGCATGTACATAAAAGTAAATCACAATTTTCACATGAATATGTCTCGTTCACGACTCCACAAAAGATAAACAAATTCATAGCTTGTATATTCAAATAAATTCTTTTTCTGTTTGTTCCATCTTCAGAAATGATGTAATTAGAAAGTCCAGAGGTGCAGACGGATCTCTCAACATTTGTAAGACTGAGAAAATTGTGACAAGATGAATAGACATCAGCAGAGTGAGTATTGCTACAGAGTTAATTCCATATTGAGGCCAATTTCATCTGTAATAGAATAGAAGAGAGCAAAATGAATAGTTTTGATTTTTTTTTCAAACGTTGAAACCTTATTCAAACATTCGGAAAATGGAATAATTCCCCTTTCGTTAGAAAGAATACTTTTTTTGAATTTGTAATGAGTGCAGCTTAAACTTAATCAATCAACTTATTCCTGGATTGCGAATATTAAAAATCTTTTTTTTGAAATGTGAACCCATGAAGTGTATTATCCCCTGCAAAAACGGTTTAATACCATTTTTTGGAATTTTCTGATTCATTAAAGTAAAACTGTTTTTTTGACGTCAGCTGGAGTCGCTTTTCTAGCAATTTATCCGATTAATCGATTATTTTAGCTACATTTTAATTAATCCAATTTATAAACGAAGGGTCAAATTCTTACTAATTTTTGAAAGTTTATCATCGATTTGTAAATTTTGTGTTAAGCAGGAACGGTCGAATTTTCGGTCATATATTCTATTAAATTAAATAGTCCATTATCTCCATCATTAATAGTCCATTATTGGCTTCGTAAAGGCGGGGCGTACAGAGTTCGTTAGAATTTTTCCAAGTATTTCTTTTTCTTCGTATCAATTAAGTAGAAAATTTCTGAGACATTTATCAGCCTTCAATTATTGAGCTACATTGTTCTTTATTTTTTTGAATTTATACAGGATTTATTCATTTATCCAGGAAAGCGGTAATCGTAAAAATCTTCCAAAATAAATTCGATTTAATCCATTAAATTGGCTTAATTGAGTCACGAAAGGTCACACGTGTGCAAGTTGAATTATTATCCTGGGAATCATTGAGTATTCATTCATTCTGAGCGCAACATATTCCCGGGAATATCGTAAAAAATGTTTTCAGTTGTCTCATCGATTGGTACGGAATGTTTTAGGTGATTAGTATTCTTCAAAACTTTTACTTTTATTTTATTTTTTGACTTTTATTTCCTGGAAGAATTAAATTTTGGAATATCTAAATGACAATTATTTTATGCCACTCCTGCCTGAAACCGGCGGATTACGCACTCGGTGCTTCGCGCCTTGTGCCTAATTTAGCCGCTCAGAACAAAATTTTCTACATAATTAATATCTTTGGAACTTGTAAATAGTTAATTGCGATTTTTTCCTCTTCTACGAATTTTATTTTTCACGAGAACGTTTTTTTGACCATTTGTTCGACAATGAATTCAATTCAGTTTTATTAATTCGATTCAATAACCGCGAATCAAACATTTACACGCATAAAAGTAAAAATATCATAAAACATAATTTGTTTTCAAATAATATTTGTTAATTAGCATGAGAAATTGAGTAACTCCAGATAATCCGAACATATTTGTCTATATTTTTTGGCCCAAAGAAGAATCTGAACAAAATTTCGCCAGAATTTTCCATCAAATATTACTTGGAAAAGTGTGTTCTTTTCTTCCAATATAAATATGTCGCCTACAATTCATTTTTTAATTTTTTAAGACACTGCCCAGACACTGAAGTATATCAGTTTGGTTACGTTGACGCTCCAAAATGCGTTGGTGGGTCTCAGCATGCGATACGC
>JAPYZN010002560.1:0-15434 GCA_030522865.1 Psyttalia lounsburyi | reverse complement strand
CCCTTGGTCACCAGGAGAGTCTGTACATGGAGTACAGCTCCTGGGGTACAATGCGACATGGTTGGAGAGGAAGACGGCCCATGATACCGCAATTAGGGGAGGGGGGAGTAAAAACCCGAATAGGGTATACTTGGAAAGAAATAAATATATACAAAGATAATTAATCATATAATTAATAATTAGTCAGGTTGTCAAATGGGCGTTGCACCTGTACTGCACAGTTGGGAGAAGAGAGTTGTATTGTTACTGGTATAAAGAGAGTAAATGTACAATTGATAATTAACCATCACTAATAATCTGAATAATAGGGGCGTAGCGACATGGCTTAACTAACTAGTCAAAAATTCTCTTACAGAACCAACGACAGAGATTCTGGGGGGCCCAGACTTGTACATCGATCACGGTAGTACGATTAACCTCACATGCATCGTTCTCAATAGCCCGGAGCCACCAGCCTATATATTTTGGAATCACAACGATGCGGTGAGTACTCAAATATTATTCCAGTATGCGAAACCGTTGAATAAATGATGAACCAATGAATAGTGATGAGAACTGGAAGAATTCTATTCGGTTCATACGACACGGAAAGAATAAATTCTTAGATATATTACGGGATTATTCGTAAAATTATCGGATAAGCCTCACCCCATGTGCGTGGAAAAAATCTATCAATTAACTTTCCTCCCCCCCCCAATGAATGAGGAAATTGGTAATCAGTGAAAATTATTCGGAAAATCACTTTATGCTGAATAAATGGATCATTCTGGCGGCAAATAATCTCCACAAATGAACGTTAGACAGTTTTATTCACAGACCACGATACTACCTTGAGGCACGCACACGCTAGAGTGAGCAATATCAAGACTACGATCTCACTAGTTTGTCATGAAATATATATGGAATTCTGGAGAACTGCTGAAAAAGCTGTACAGCAGGAGTCAAGTGTCGAGGAAACTCTAGATTCTCTTAACGATGGGAGGAAAAACATGTGAGGAAAAAAAAATTGTTTTTAATTCCAAACCTCTTGCTTGACTGACTAAAAAATGAGAACTGCCTAATTCAACTCCCTAACCAAATCCATATTCTCCGTTTCAATTAAGAGGAATCCATTACTCAATTTAAAATGAAAAAAAAATATTTTCGAACTGATACGAGAGAAGACAAGTCATATAAGAAACGAAAGAAAATGTGCTCCATCAAATAGTTTCATTAAATTTTTCTGTGCAATATTTCAATTCAATACTCTCAATTACCGAATATCCATCTTTCATACTGCAGACGCAAGCACTTAGACTGTAATACATGAGACTAAAAAGCCCCATGGAGTGGCATCCGCATTCTCGATAACTTCGTGACAGAGGGTCATAATGGCATCAATGGAGGTCACTCCTCCGTGATCCTCCCCCCCATTCCCGCCGCAGCCGTTGTCCAACGCATTGAGAAACCCCGGAATCAAGTGAAGCCCTCGAACGAGAAAACTGATTGTCCACGACGATTATAGGAGCAATTATACCCATTCATACGATTCATTGTCCCATCCGGATGTCCGATAATCTCCTCCAAATGCCTCCTAATCTTCACCGATTAGCTCTCCCAGTTTGCTAAGAGAGGACATTGAATTTACTATAGCAAGCAATGAGACCTCTCTCTTTTTCCAGTTATCTCAACCTCCTTCCATCGAATTCCCATTAAACCCTTCCTAATACCTGTCAGTCATTAATCCAGAATACGTTGTCAAAGTGCCTGAGCCTCACTACATACTGTAAACAAGATAGGATACTGCCAACCGATCTGCAAATACAATCGTCCTCAACTGTCCACGTGACATATACATTGGAGTACGAATTGGCCAATAGTATTCGGGAATGTTTCTGTACACCCTCCGGGGAATTACAAACGAGAGAATTTCGGTGTGGCCCACGGAAGTACTTGCACACTGTACCCCCCCCCCCCCCCCCCCCCCCCCCCCCCCCCCCCCCCCCCCCCCCCCCCCCCCCCCCCCCCCCCCCCCCCCCCCCCCCTCCCCCCATCTCCTCTCACCTTCGTCCTTCGTCGTATGAGAATTTCAACTGGGCCAAACAACGCAGTGTGACAACACTATAGCATTTCGATTTGCAGAAACCGCTTCGGCACGACCAGTTGTACTAGGAATTCAATTAGCTGTTTTGGGCTGGCTTCTATACCTTGGTGACTATGCTCATCACAGGGGTATAATACGTTTTTAACCGGTTACTGAGAGCATTGCATAATATTAATACCATTGTTCAATTATTCGGCAGAGTAGAATCGATGGATATCCATTCTTCATCGAATACTAAAGTGCTTTGTGCCTTAATTATGTAATGATCGTGAATTGTCACTCAGCAATGTCGAGGGTTTCGGGTGCTGAATGCTGGAATACAATATGGATGTACTGCTGTGGCGATGGTAAATTAAAGTATGAACATTTTTTAGATAGACGTAGAAATGTGCTGGACTGCAGTTGTAGTTTCAGTTGTTTGTCCTCACTTGTAAAAACAACGAGAATGGAGAGATACTTGAGGTTATTTGAGGTTGCTATCTACACTGATCACCAGAATCTGACGAAAGCTGGTATATTGTGGAAGGATTCGTCTCAATCGTAGCAAATTTATGGGAAAAATACATGAATGTATGAAAGTAAGATGATTGTCTTCGTCCAAATGCACAAAGTTTCCAAGATCGGATAGTTGGATAGAATTGAGGTTGTTTGAACCCCTGTCGGACGCAAAATTCCTACGTTATTATGCGATTTGTGAGTCGTGTCTTATTGGTCTTGTCTCGACATAAACGGCTACAGTAGTTACCAGAAACCAATTGCTTTGGATAAAATATTGCACTATAAGATGCCAAATTCAAGATCTTTTGTTCCTGTCTAGTCTTTTCAGTCAATAATCATTTGTCACGACAGCTACTCCAGTCAGCGTTGTATATTGAAATGCTTCGGGGATTAATTATGTAATGGCCATTGGGTTGGCACTCAGCGATGTGGCTGGACCCAGGTATTAAATGATGGAACACAATATGCAAGTTCTGCTGCTCTCGAAGGATGACGCGATGAGACGTTGAATTAAACATGAAGAAACTTCGATGCCGACTAGAATTTACTGCACTGCGGAAACTACTGTCTTTAAGGCGTCTTACTTCAAAACTTTAGACACCAAAATTTGTCTTATCGCCCAGCGTGATTATAGGAGGAAAGCAAGACATTTCATAGACAGTACACGTGACTAGTCTCGAAGTACAAGTTGAAAGATTCTGAACATTTCTATCTCAATCTGTCTTAATTGAGAAGAGGCGATGCATTCGGTAATCATCAATAACGAGCGATGACTTTATGAGAAGACATTCACGTCAAAAGTTGATGGGTTCGATTGTCCATCGAGTACTCCAGGTATTACTTATGCAATGGCTGCTTCTTTGGCCCTCTACAACATGGATAAATCCAACTATTAAATTATATAATACAATATATGCAAGTTCTGCTTCTGTCGAAGGATTCGATGAAGTGATGAAGCGAAGTTGAATTAAACATGAGGAAACTTCGATGGAGAAGGGAGTTTACTGCGGAAACTAGTGTCTTCAAGGCAGCTTAATCTAAAACTTTAGATACCAAAATTTGTGTTATCGGCCAACTTTATCGTGACTGAAAAACAAGATATTTGATAGACAAGATATTTCTCTAAAGATATTTTCATTTGTCTTCCAGTGAGAGGTTCTGATCTCTCTCAGATAAATTTACTCAATTCTCTCAGTCTTAGATAAAAAATATTCAAGTGCAAGGCTTGGCTTGTTTCGAGAAGCGACGTTTTTTTATAAAGATCTTTTAATTTTTCATCAACGTAAGAGAAAGGGGAGCGTTGTTTCTATCTTCGTCAATTTATTCTTCTATTTCTCCCGCCCTCAGGAGAATCGTCTTGCGGCTCAAATTCATCTTTTATTTCACTCTCAGCGCAATCATTCCCTCACTTCTCACCCCTCATGCACTCAAACCCGGTAAAACTCATCCTCAATCCTCAACGCATTTGAAGGCGAAAAAAAAACTCAATTCAGAGTTGTTGCATCAAAGGAAATAGGAATTCTATTTTACGGTCTTTGTGGGATAAAGCTATGAACAGAATCACTAATTGCAGCTCTACAAAGACAAGAAGAGTTGATCGACAAAAGGATTAATTTTATACTAAAGAATTTCATCCCTGAAATTAGCCCTAACGTCCTGTTTATCGTCTCCCAACAATGTGGAAACAACGTATGGAACATTAACGTAATCCAGCAGACAACCATTAAAAGTAGATGCAGTGAACATTTCTTTTATAAATACAATGGAGAATGAAAATCATATTTCATGGTTTTAATAATCATTTGACTGCCCATCTTATTAATAATCATTGCCTCAGTGAGCATATCACGTAGTGATAAATTCAATTTTGTGATAACGAAATCCCTTGTGAATCCCAGGATGCAAACCCCCCTGGCAATATCCAATGAATGAATGAAATGTTTGTTTACGCTATACTGTTACCCCGCTCCTGGGATTCTGCAGTGTGCATGATTATTTTATATATAATGATTGGAAATGGTTACTTCGTCGTTGAGATAGTTTGGGAACAATTAAACCAGCTCACAAGTACATCCCTCTGCCCCTTGAAATCACTAATTGAAAATACTAATTACAGTATTACCCTCGTCAATGGCACACATTCTGAGATCATCGGATCCAGAGATTGTCCATTAAATTCGATTTCAGCTTGAGTTATCTTCGGTGGTGGTTAATCCATGTCCTCCGGGCGATATCCAACACACCCCAGCATGCTATCATACATAAAATTATGTTCGACCTCAGCTTCATCCCTTACCTCAGAATTATCGTTCGGGAAAATGATGTTGAGACGCCGGATAACAAATATTCAATATTCTCATCGGAAAATTTTTTTCCTTGTAATGAATGATTGCACTGAGAGAGATCAATTCTTGTAACAAAGCCGATGTACTTGGTACAAGAAAATATACCCGGTCAACTTGAAGACGGGTGAAATTATTTTATGCCTCTAATGCCTCAGTCTGACTCTCATCTGGTTATACCGTCACATTCGTCAAAAAAATTCTGCTACTCGCGAGGATAAATCTCTGATTTTTCCCGAGCCATCAGGATGCATTCCTCCAACGTGGCCTTCCGCCATGCAATTAGCAGTGGTGACATCTACAAAGACCACATATTTAATCAAAGCGAGCGTCTAAGCCGCCTTTATTAGAAATCCCCTATTTATGTGGAATAATTGTCAGCTCCAATTCCAAGCCGGCAGGAGATTCAATAGCTAATACCGTAGCCTTTCCACCAAAGGAGACCAAAGGAGATATGATGATTCCTTCCATCAGTTCAGCGCACGTGCAGCCACGAATGTCTGATAATATTGCAAAGCTGTCATCGCTGAATCTCCAACGGTTGGGATCCCGCTGCCTCTTTGAAGAGATTTGTATGGAGACCGTTAATATTGAACATCCTTTCCTGAATTCAACCTATCGCCTTTTCAACAATTTTGAAAATCTTTCAACTTCAGTCAAAATTCATAAGACAATCCGTAAGGTTTCATTAGAAGACCAAACGACGCCTGGAATTTTCAATTACTGAGGAATGCTCTGTTTCACAATAATACAAGTTTTAATTTTGATATTTGATGTTGTCAATCAGAATTCCGAAAATTGAACAAAGATCGTCAATAAAATAAACTCTCGAGTAGCTGCATTAACGATACTCAATGATAAATCATTGATGATAAAGGCTTTTCGTTCATTTATCACTGATTTAGCCACTGATTTAGCCACGAGACATGCTCCTTCCTAATCCCCTCATATACTCCTCGAATCAATACCCTCCAATGCTTCCACTGATACAGCCCGTGAACAAAATCCCACTCTTCTGTATCAGAACTGCACGTAACAATTTTCTGCTGTGTACCGAAAATTAATGAAATTTCATTACACAAGGAGGAGTGCCTTGTACCAATTGAGAAATCGTTGAACCATAGATAACACGTCCAGTTGGATCTTTTAATCTTTTATGGAGAGGGATATCTCGATGTCGCAAGGTTCCTCGTTTGCCCACGGGGTATCCACTCCAAACATGGATTCAACGTAGCTACGTGGCTCGAAACCCAATTAAAAGATTTTCAAGCTTTACTAGGGGGAGTAAGAGGAGTGAGGGGATAGCACTCGATGCATAGCGCGCTCCCTGGAATCGTGGGTGCTGTGATTTTGGGTGTAAGCCAGAAGGAGTGAGAGAGCTGGGAGAGGGAAGAGGTGAATGGTACATCGTGCTAGTGTTGGCTGCCAAATTGCCCAGGACCAGAATTCCGTCGACTTGAATAATCGCGCGTTTCATTGATTCTCAACGGCGATTCGTTTCGGCTAGACGACGTTATTTTATCCCTATATCGCAGTACCTCTCCCTCCCTCGGTTCTCCTTTTTACTCCGCTGGAGTCACACAATGCCCGACTCTATATACCGCATTATTCCTTATTGAATCTGAAATTGAGACTATAGAGGTTTTTTTTTTTTCGGTACTCTCTTCTAAAATAACTTTGAACACCAACTGGCGTCTGCACCTGGAAACGTATGTATTGGAAAGGAATTTAAATTTAAATTTTTAGTAGATTTCATATTTATTTCATGGGAAATTGAATTGGAAATTGTTTGGAGATGCGTAAAAGTTGGGAAAATTTATTTGGATGGATTTGGCTCAGATGATTTCACCTCTTACACGTCCACTTCCATATACCGTATGATTATAAAAAAAATTATACTGAATAGCAAATTTTCACCCACACAATTGGGACATTATCGTCAATACCCGTTTCACGGCGCTCATATTGACCCTGAGTACAATTATTGGCGTGTCCGAATGACGTAATAATAATTAAATTCATTACTATTCCATTTCATTCCGAAGTTCATTCCACCTCGTACTCCCCTGAACCATTTCTCTGGCATGATTACTATAGCCCTCCCTCGATACCATTGGAAATTTCATCACGCGCTATTTCACCGGACACATTTATTGAATTCAATTCAAGTTTCATTCATTCGAATGAATAGATTCTTCAGTCGCAAAATTCGAGAGTAACAAATTTATCCAACGCCCATTGTTCTCAATTCATATACAGAATGTGAAGATACGAGAAACAGTTACGATTCTATCTATGGAAAATGGTCTCCCGGAAAATGAAAAATATCAGAGGACCTTTTCCAATAACGCACTTTTGCAGATATCCTCTGGTATTTTATCACAGCAATTTCCACTTTTTTCTATGCTCAACACCATTGAAAAGTGCAAAAAAAACAAAAATCATTTGAAAAATTCAAACAAAAGCAGTGAAAAATTTGTTGCCACGCGATAAATCAATGAAGATTACTGATAAAAGATAGGTTGCGACCCAGTTGGTTCACTCTGCAACCACAAGACGTTATCTAGTGTCTGGAATCTTGTGTCAATATTCCGTACAACGGCACGGTGCAATCGTTTTTTCGTTACTCCGCATACAAATTAATTCTGCAAATTCTGCCAGAGTGTAGATAAGACGTGCCACTGAAACTACTGGCACTTTTTTTTTTCTGTTGTGACCTATTTCAACGAATACGTGAAATTTGTTCACATGGAGAATATGAACTAGGAAACTGGGAAAGTGTATTGTATGCAGGAGTAGAAACTTTGACAAAATTGGTCTGACAGTTGGCGGAACGTTTAAGTCAACAGTTTTTCATAGTTTTTTGTTACACTACATTGAGAGATTGCGCGAATAATAAAACACGAGGTCTTAAATTCAAACGGAATTGCGTAATTACGCAAATTATCCTGTGCATAGGATTCTAGGGGGGATATTCAACAAGAGATTTATTGATGTCATTGTAATTGCGTTGGTGTTATTGAAGTGTTTTGTTGATGGTTCAGAGTACGCGGAGAATTCTCCAAAGAAAAAATCATTATTTTTTAATCTAAGAGAGATAGCATATTTTTGCACATGACCTTTTTTGTACATCCCATTGTGCTCTATAGAAAAGGTCTTGACTAAAATTTTGATACCTCAAAATGTCAGCTCTCACATTTAAAAGAAAACCTAAATTACGATTTCAAAAGAATATCTCATGAGAATATTTTTCTGTGTCTTGACAATTGTACAAGAATTGTTTCTCTACGCTTACTTTTTCAAATATACAACAGCTGCGATGACCGCTAATAGCCGATAAGCAGGTTTTTATTAGTAAGCTTTTATAAGCATCTTCAAAACTCCCAAATCCACGACAGGCATTAAATGTGTAGTGCCGTTGTTCTTCGCGGATGGATTTCAAAATCCTCGCTAATAGTTAAGTTTGTGGTTATGTCTAAGGACTCCAAATCTCTGGCGTCACAAGATTGAGAAGCGCTAGCTAGATTGGCATCTTGCGAGATGAATTCTCAACTTCTCTCAGAAACCCCAGAAAGTTCGACTGCGGATGTGCTTGAGCGGCGGGCAAGGCCAGACCCACTGAAAAATATCAAGCCACAATAGTTGAAGCTTCTAAAGGATTAGTTCTCAGCGATTGTTCTAGAGTCATCGTGAATTATATTGAAAAAGTCCAAACTTGAAGATGAGGAACAGAGTAGAGAGCTATCTTGATCGGGAACAAAGGATTGCGGAGTTGATGACCAAATACAAGCTAAATGCCAACTCTGAATAAAACCAACTTTCCCAAAAAAAAAAAATAGTGGCCCTCCAGTGATGCCACGAGGGAGCCAGATTATCGAGTGTACCCAGGTAAAAATGAACGACGGAAACAAGGCTTGATCCAGGATGGACAAAGACTGGTCGAGCCTCCGCAGCCAAGATTGAATCAAGCTTGGACGAACATTGAAAAACAACTTTGTTTCCAAGGCTGGAACTAAGTCTTGTTCGATCTTCGATATCCCAGTCTTGAGCAGCCATGCTGTTCCAACCTTAAACCAAGGCTTGATTATATATTGACAACCAATGAATAAATCGTTGAATGGTATATTTATACCATTCAACGATGGAAAGAAACAAATTCAAGGTTGGGTCATCCAGGCTTGATGTCATATCTTGTTCCAGCCTTGCTCCCATCGTCAGGGTGGACTGGGAGCAGATCCTGGACCTGGGTAGCAGGTCCTGCATTCGTTTTGTCACAGTAAAAGGTTCTCCTAGAGGGAAAAGTTCTTTTCCATTCATTTCGTGCAGTAAAAAGCCCTACACTTAATCATTTTTGGAAAGAATCCTTTCAGCGGAATTGTAATAAAATGTCTTCCTCGAGTGTGATAATTAGTACGTGTTTTTGAATATATGCCGGAACGGTTACCAATTACGGCATTAATTTTCGAATATCAACAGAAGCTTGAAATCCGAATTCCAGTCTCTAATTCTGGGGAATCGATCCAATGATATGCCTCTCGTTTCAACTGTGATTTCAAATACGAGCACAAAGTGAAATAGCACTCTTTTACCACAATTGTCAACAGCACATCAGTAATAAAATCTATCAAACGAAATTCATGACTAAATACCGTGCAAAGCTAACATTTCACAGGCACAAGATCGAGATGCATCTCACTGGAAATGCTTAATAATCCCAGGACCTTCTTCCATCGTTTTACTGAGAGGGATAGTAATTTTAATGAGTCATAAGCATAAAATAAAATTTCGTGTTACTGAAGACACTGGGAAAAAATGGAGCTCTGAAGAACCTACGATCGCCGGAAGTTTGGCTGAAAATTTACGCAAATGAAGAACTTGGGCGCAAAATTTTCAAACCAAATTACCAAAATATTTTCTTGTACTGAGGAAATCATTATCAAAAGTATTTTTTTCTCTCAATGTAACATAAAAGTCAAACTCGACTAAACCACAATGGATATTTTTCGCGCAGCCCATCATCACACCTTACCGGCTATTTTTAACCACACAATTGACGGTTTATGATGCTCATTAAACTCGACTCATACTTTACATGCGCTTTGGACCTCATCCACCAGTGCGAAAACTGATTAACGATAAATGCTGTTATATATTCGTCAACGTGCAGCGGAATGAAACCAACAGTAACCTGTATATGAGATACATTTGCCTGCTGTAATTACAGTGTGATTTAATTGCAGTGCAATGGAATTCACTGTGGAAATATTCGCGGCAATATTGGCACAACCCAAACGCCATTCGCTAAATAGAAAAATTTATGATATTACTCGCTGACGTAAGAATGTAAATCGATTTCCATTTCAATTGATTTCATTTATAAAATAGCGAAAGGCTTGAAGACCTGAAGAAGTTACAGTTCAAAATTACCTCTTATAATTTACTGAACACATTCGGTGAATTTTGCTCGACGATTACGTTTCGTGTAAGTAAAATCCATCGAAATATTCTACATAATTTTTCTTTACTTGCTGAGCATTCATGATTCAATCGAAAGTCAATCATCAGTGGAAGTGACGGAGAAAAACCATTTACTCCCTTAAATTTTGCACCTGAATTATCCAACAAACCACATCCCACAATGAAACACTGAATTTATAATGTCAAATTGAAAAATAGACGATGCACTTTGCATCGAGGTTTCCCACCTGAACTTTGTTTCAAACTGAAGAAAAGTTAAGCTCACCTCTGAATTATTCATCATCTCCACGACAACTCAAATGAACCATAAACGTTTCTAAAACTAAAAACCTCATTCAATCTCATCTTAAACTCTTATACTCATTAAAATTTCCAGTCGCCTCGTTGAATGAATATATTATTGAACAAAATGGTAGAATATAAAAAAAGAACATTGTCAATCCCTTCTTATTTTCAATTCTAAAAAACTGAAAAGTTCCAGCCGTTCAAAAAAAATCCCGGCCAGGTTAACTGCCCATTCTACCCCGAGTGAAAAACAAGGAGTACTCGACTCATACCTTACAACTTTCATAGCATATTAATAAAACTTTTGACACCACAATATGAGACTTTCAATTTCAAACCTTCGAAAGTGTCAACTCAAAGCTTGGCAAGCCCTTAAACTCAACAGTCCAAAATTGAAAATTTGACTTGTTGTTTTCGCCTCCCAATTTTTCAATCGCCATCAAAATGAAGAACGCAACGAAAGAAAAATAAATAAAATCGACGGTGAATACGAAATACGATTTTTCATTCCCATAAATCCATTGAGAAGTGAAGAATGAGGTAAAAACATGAAAGGAAGGATGGGAAAATGCATTATAGTCTAACGGTACCCGGTGGATAGTAAACGGATTTAAGTATTCATGAGAGAGTTTCCTCCAAATACCACGCCCACTCACAGTGGAAAAGGTCACTGTGCCTTTTAGTCTATCACGGGCGGGTGGAGTAGAGGGGAACAACGTCAGAACCACTCCTTGAAGGGAACCAAGTCTACCATTGAACATAACTTATGTATACACCCGTAGCATCTTGAAACAACCATACGAGGACCCCCCAGCCGCCTCCCCCCCCCCCCCCCCCCCCCCGACCTCTCGAAAACGAATGTTTCGCTTGAGGTAAAAGAGCACGACAAACACATTCGGTGTAGAAGGATTTAAGTGTGCGAGACAACGTCAACGAGAGGGAAGGCTACATGAAATGCTTGGAAGTTAGGAGAAGCGTTCTTCAAGCGCCTCACTCGTCTTTCAGGATTCAAACTAGAAAATGCTCTTCTCGGGGCAATGGGTGGGAGGAAGTGAGTGTATATCGTTTTGCCCCACCTCCCCCTCCGCCCAATTCACTCCCTCAGTCGCTCCGCGTTGTTCTCACACTCTTGGGAGAGTGAAAAAAAAAACTAACCCTGACGAGTGCCAGAGACTACAGTGACTCTCTGAACACCTCTTATTCAACCAGACAATCTCAATGCACATTATTTATGGAGAAATCTCCTCTACTCCCTCAGCGAGAGACTTGTTAGTCGCTGCAAGTGGCTGGGAAATTACTCTGAACGGTTTCAATTCATCATTCAGATGATTTACATAATTCATTATTGATGTAGACTCTGAGTGCACATTTATTTATTTATCTATTATTTATTTATTTATTTGATGCGCACGAGTAACTGCCGACGAAAATCCAATTACCAGGTCACTTTGCCATGAAATATCAACAGACATAAATATATTATTATTATTATATTTATAAGCTCGTGACCAATGTTAAGAATAATTAAATATTAAAAGTTAATTCATCCTACTCGGCTCTACTGGAAGATACGGAGGAACCGAATTTCGGGGGTCATTTATGATAAATAGAATTACGATAAACCTAAGAACCTTGTCCGCGTGTATTTTTTTATCGTTTTTAGGAAATTATAAATTGTGGGCATCTGTTGAGCTACTTTAACAAGCCAATATTGTGTTATCCTCTGTGTGAAATAATTTGTTTTTTTTTTACTACGGAATAGAATTATTCCCTAGATGCGATTTCTACAATTCCGCAATAATTTTGCAAAGTAAGGAAATGTTACAGCAGTTGTGGCTCAACGTACTATTTTGATCCGTCATTGATCTCGTTGGAAACTATTTGACAATTCAATTGGTTGAATTTGGGTTTTTACAGATAATAAGCTACGACTCTGGCAGAGGTGGTGTCTCGGTGGTTACGGAAAAGGGAGAAACGACAACTAGTTTTTTACTCGTCCAATACGCCACACCATCTGACTCTGGACAATACACGTGCAATCCAAGCAACGCTCAACCAAAATCCATTACCGTACACGTCCTCAATGGTGAGTAGAGACTAAGATAGGCCAAAAGAGAATGTACAGAATTTTTAGATGTACGCTGAGAGAACCAACTTCACTAGAGCCTCACAATACCATCAAATACAATTTCCCTCATTTTATTTTCAACCGTTGAGATTAAGCCAACAATTCCCAACTCTTAATCAACAAGTTCATAAAATAAAATGAAACTCATTAAAAGGGCATTACTAAAATCCATTAGTTGTAAGAACAACATGACTTGTTCAGATGAAATGGTACAGAAATTTGTAGTGTATTCATATGTTTCAGGAGAGTATCCAGCAGCAATGCAACACGGTGGTCAAGCTAAGCAGCCACGATTATACTCTCTGCTGCTCTGTCTCTGTCTACTTCTGTACTAAAGAGTGTACCCAACTATTAACAATTAACAAACTAGAGACTCCTCATGGTCTGCGGGCCAGAGTGAAGTACCAGGGGGCTAAAAGCCTTACGGTAATTAAACCACTGTATAAACATATATAAATCGTACACCTTTAGCTATTTAGGATGGAATATGAGTCAAGGTAGAATCACACTCTCGTGATGAAGTTCCAGAGGTATTCGGAAACTGGGGTAATTCGAGGATTATGAAAGCCATCAAGAATTGGATTTTTACATCAGGATCTCCATATTTTCCGTGCTCTCGTGTTGTTAATAATTGAAAGAGATCATAATATATCACATTTTTCTCTCGGTGTACGTAATTTTCTGACATTCATTTATTTCTAATATGATTTAACAGCTGTTGAAACTAATTTGTAAATAAATACTTTATAACGACTAGATTCGCAAAAATATTTTCATCTCTGAATTTATAAATTCTTCACTGGGCTTCAGCTAAAATAATCTCATTCTGTATATTTACACTTTTCCGCAATGTGTGAATTTAATGAAACTTATTCGATGTACAGATTTATACAGAGTATTCATAATGCCAATGAGTGGCAGGGATCACGATACCTCACATTCTTTCATTGAATGAAAATCCAATTACACAGTACAACAGTTTCGAACGAATAAAACAGAGGAAAAATGTTGGCTTCAGTGGAGATGAGTCTCATGCATACATAACTAGGAAGGAGAATGGTAATTTGCCGATTCAAGAACTGATACCCCAGATTCAGTGATAAAATCGTAAAACATGGCTAGTCAATTTAAGTTGAGGGTCAGTTGATAAGCATCTTTAAATCGGCAATAGATACCGAAATTTTTGTGAAGACCTGTGGTATTGATCAGACTCTCCGAATCAAAGTTCACAAATCACCGGTCATTTTTTTTAGACCTTACGATTATTCATTTCTGACGTCACCTCGCAATATCCACGTACCCCCAGTGTCGAGTATTCGATGATTTTTTGATGAATTATGCCCACTCCCGTGTTAATGAGAAAGATAAAATCGTGAGATTTCTTAATGAAAAATGGGAATATCGGAATAGGAACAGTCGTTAAAAAGAGAAGTAAGAACTCAGTGAATGAAGAGGGAGGAGACGAAATGGCTTGCCGTCCTTTCCGCCTCAAGAATTCCGACTTCACTGGGTTTGAAAAAAAAAACCCCCTCGAGATGGCAAGGAGACTGATTGCTCCACAAAGCGGCTCGTTCTCCTGGCTATTCCCATTGTTCTCGTGGACAATTTCGTCGTTCATTCCAACAGAATAAGATGATTCAAATTGAAGGCGCGTGGTAAAAGAAAATCAAGCGGAGTGTTCTTTAATTTCAATTGTTTTCCGAGGAATAAGGGAAATGATTGTTTTAATTGGAAAAGAGTCGGATGAATATGTCAGCGATGTCAATCGTATACCCTTTTATTTAGTTAACAAACGAATTCTCGTTTGTAGCAATAAAAATTTGTATTTTATGAAGAATAATGAAAAACAAGGGGGAATTAACGAAGTAAATAAAACTAAAAAAATCATTTATGATTTTACGTTTTTTTCATTTCATCCGGTAATTATTATTTTGTCAAATACGATAGGAATTTCTTCAATTACAATTGCTCTCTAAAACAATTAAGAAGATGGCTGTTATGATTGAGGAAGTGTCTCGCGAACGTATCGGTATTTGGAATAATAACAGGTTCTATTCATAATTAATGTACCGGGCGTTTGAACTTTAGTGAGCCTCGGTAAGCTCTTTGTTAGTCCATGTATTTTTTTCCAACCGAGACAATTATTTGCAGGATAAAAATAAATGACGAACGTGATATAACAAACAAAATAGTAGAATGTAACGATCAATCCCGTCCAAATAACCGGTAAATCGATTGTAAAGTGAATAAATGACTATTTCATCAATTTAATTTTCATCCTTTTTGTTGCTAGCGATAAAAATGAAAATTCTGTATTTGCTTTGTTATCGTATGTTTATTCGTGATTTTTAACTTCTCGATAGGAGGTTATTGTTTTTATACGATTCAACCGAGAGCAAACATTTTTGAAAGAAGTCAATTTTTACTTATATTGAGAAATTTATATTTATTTTTATTTATCGATTTGCAAATAACTGGCAGAGGTTTTTAACCATGAAGAACAAACACATGATTCTTTGATTTTTATGCCATAGGTGCCCGTAATCACGCGATTCTAACCTCGCTTCGCTCGGTTAAATCGCGGATTACGGGCACAATGACGTAAAATATTGTATGGAAC